>DWDV01001668.1:0-12756 GCA_018245615.1 Mimoniades ocyalus | reverse complement strand
ATGTTCGAAGCGTGCGAAATAAATTGTTTTTTAAATGATAAAAAACAAACACCTTTGTCATCAGCGTTAATTGAAATTACACAATATAGGAATCAATTTCCCTGTCACACAAAAGTAAATACAAAAATATCCATTAGCGTTAAGGCGACCACGGAAGAGCTTTTTTATTTATTGTCGCGTGGCCATAAGTGTTACCCCTAATGTTACCAGCTATGAATTATTCACGAGCCAGTCGAAATGACCTATCGATTCGACCATTTCCTTCAATCACCGTACTTGTTTATTTTGGGAAGTGGTTCTAAAATTAATGTTTTAACCGATGTGACGCAGAAGCACCGTTAATATTAAGGCGACGGGTATCCGTTGATATTTTTAGCCCTCCAATAAGGTTAAAGTAATGGGGGTTCATTGAGTGTATACCTTATAATTAAATGAAACTTTTCAGTTTGAATTAGAGTGTTTATTTTGAACCTGTCATTATTTTATTTAATCAATAATAGGGTTTTTAGTATATCCGTGGTGTCTATTACGAATTAATATTAAAAGGTATCCATAAAAATGATAGATTTAATGCAAGTTTTCTAAAGAAAATCATATCTAGAATCATATCTAAGATCATGAGAATAATAGTAAGCCTACATAATACAGTTTCTTGGATATATTGTACAATATTTTTTTCCAGCTTGTCATTCATCCGACTCCCTCGTTAGTAGATTGGTTGCATATTGGCTCGGATTCTGGATTTGTTCCCGGCGTATGACAATAGGCTTACCCCCTATTCCACAGTGAGACGTAAACGTAACTGGTGAAATGGGGGAAAATACTACACTTCTCTGTCTACCTCTTCCGGTATTATAGACGTGAGGTTACGTTTCGTTTTAAGACTATACACATGCCGGTACAAAAACTACAGTGCTATAAATACATGTGCCAATGTATGTAAAGTAAGGACGAAACAGGAACCTCAGTGTTCTGCCCGCGGCGTGAAGGGACGGCGGTAGTCGGAGAAAACGTGCAGATTTCCTTAAAGAAACATTTTTCCACGAAACCTCTTTGTTCGTGTGGTTCCTTTGAACGTGTTTACAAGAAAACTGGATTAGCGAAATGAGGGTTAAGACGTTTTTTTTTCGTATTCACGTCAATTCGCTATAACGCTCCCAGTATAATTTGAACGTTAATAAATCTATACGTAACGTAACAACACGCTTGTAATCCTCGAGGAGATAGGCAGAGGAGTGTTGTACACTCCCATGTTTCACCTGTTATGTTTACGTCTCACTATGGAATAGATGGTGGGCCTATTGCCATAAATCTTAATTATATACGGGTTCCTCGCTTATGATCTTGCATTTAGCTAGCGTCTTGAGCTAGTGGTTAATGTTGACTATAGGACCGGAACTGGTGGGTTCGATTACAGACCCTTCCATTACCAGTACGATCTCTGCCGTCTAGACGTACAGTCATGCTTTAAATTAAGGGTTTAAAATTCTTTGTGCATACTGACAGTGAGACCTCAACCAAGAACTCCTGTTTCCAAACTCAAATCAATACATGGATAAAATAGATCTAAACCCATAAAGTACAAATTCAAATCGTCTTCCGATATGGGAAAAAATATTATCAGTTCGAAAGTGGGTAAATAAATCTTCGGCCTATAAAAATTTTTCCTCAAGGTCCTCTCTATCATATAACTCAGTTTAGTCAGCCTTGTAGAACTGCCCCCGCAGCCAGTTTCGTTATTAACATGAAGAGAAGCGAAATATAAAACAGAGGAAGCCGCGGGCGAGGGTCAGTACCGGATAAAGCGGGAGTTAAATTTGAATGAGATGCGATACCTGTAATTAAAGCCTTTCCTCAAAGGAGCGCCTGCTCAAGTAATTAACGAGTGCATTTTCGTTGCCGGGATTTCGAGAAAAGAGCCGCGTTCTGCTCGCGTTTTCTTGCCGCGTTTAGCTTTGGAATTGTGACGTTCAAATTCTAATTTAAACTCTTTATTCGCCTCAAAGAGAAGCGTGGCCGCGTATTTGCTCTAAAGTATTTTACTTGCGTTAATATTTGACGAATGGTCGATTCACTTAGCCGCTTCAAACGGTGTACGTAGGGTTCTAGGTACTTTTATCGCTGTATAGACTATATTATATTTCACAAACCATGAACTTTTACGTATTGTTTATAGAGAGAGACGTAGGAGAGAGATAATGAGGTATAAAATCTTTACCGTTTAATAAGGAAAACCTCTCAAGATATTTAGTCGTTTATAAACGTAATGGTAGATTTCTTCTCATGGCCAATCACAGCCTCAGACCAAAATGTAAGTACCCTTCAGCCGTAATAAAATATATGAGGTCAAGGGTGGAGTCACGCTGGGAACAGCGGGGCCGCTACGGGGTTCCAATAAAAGAAGGCTACTGGAGTGCGTATTTTACTTGGATTGGATTGAGACGATTGGATTCTTGGCTAGAAATCTTTGGGTGTCAAGTTTATTTTTCTCTCACAATTTGTGTTTTTTTTAAACTTATTATTAATTTTTTTAGTCCTATATCCCATTCGGTTGAATTGTAAAAAAATCCCCACTCAGTAGATACATATTTGAAAGTTTTTCGGTCGTACATTGCAAATTATTTTTAAACTACGACAGAAATTGAATGGTACTGATCTCACACTCTTCTGTGTCTTTCTTAGCTAAGGAAGGCACGTCGAGCCAACGATTGGTTATTGCTATTATACAGTCAAAAAAATTTATTGCGGGTACTCAGATTCGTTCAAAGATTTTACAAGACGTGTTCAAATTACACTTAAGAGTTACGTTATTTAAACCTTCGCAACCTTGAGGCAGCGTTACACAATGAGCGCGCCGGAAGTACGATTTTAAAGGCGTTTATTTATTAATGTCTCGCCACAATATACCTGTGGTTTTTTAATCTGAGTAAATCTGACTTTTCTAACCAGTAAGTACCTATACCAAGAGAAGGATCTGGAGGGAATGGGTGGAAATGCAAGTGCGGAGTATTGTTAAGACATTGGAAGTCCGTCTATTGTAAAATTAAGTAAAGCATACTTTGCTATTTACAAAAAATAAATATTCCGGCGTTGCATTTTTTTTATTTTCAGCCTTCAAGTAACAAAAAATGACATGCTTGGATTCTTGCCTGGAAACCTCTTGTACACTACAACTTATTGTTTTTTGCCCCTCGGAAAAACTTTTCAGAATTAAACCAACTCTTATTTTTATCTAGATCATCCCGCCTTTATTGTTAACCCATTATTTTAACTTGCAGTTGTTTTTACAAATTGTTGCCAAGTTCTGTAGCCCAGCCAAGTTTTAAATTGCAATGGAAGTGAAACTAGAATTAGCATTATTCTTTAATTGATTCAAGAGTTTTTTTTTATCGCGTTCGAATTTCTATCTCAGATTTTTTTCTTACTGTTGTTCTTATTAATATCAATTGTTATTTTTGTTTATGTATATAATTTTTTTATGTTGATTATAGAAATAAATTGTTAGTAAATTATTGTATCTATTCTAGAGGAGACCCATACACGTAAGATGAATATATACCCGAGCTAAGATGTGGATTTTTTCTATCTCACGAACAAACTTTGGATCGCTCTGAACGGATAACTCCTTGTACCTACTTTTAATGACACTTCACGTTTCGCCACCCTTTGGTGGATACAAGACTAAATATTATCATAGAAAATAAGAGGATAATAAGCAGAATAAGATATTAGATATACTTAATTCATATTTAATTATTATTATTATAAATATGGTCACGCTATGTTAAGAGGTAGGTAGAGACTATCGAGTGTCTGTCAGCTTTATTCTAACATACCTCACGTACTTTCCATACATTCATCACTCTTCAAATTTAATCCAGCCCAAAAAGGCAAAAGTTCAAGCCGGTACAAGCAACTGAGATTACCGTGTCGCAGATTGATGGGAGCCGGTAAAATGTAGATGAGCTATACATCGCCATCGATGGATTGTCGATCTCGAATATTGATGAGGCCTCAGAAGACTAAATCTACTAACGACAAAAATATACACTTTTAATATGAGAAACAAGCAAAAATTGGTCTATAATGCTTAGTGCGTACATTAAGTATATGTGGGTAGTGACACGTGACATGACTATATAAACATCAGTATATCCAATTCTGGACTATATATCCAATTCTGAACATATGCCTATGCTAATGACCTTAATCAGCATAACTTTATGACGGGATTTCTGCCCATGATGTAAACAGTAACGTAACATCACGCCTGTAATCCCCGAAAAGGGAAGCAGAGAAATTTAGTACACTCCAACGTTTCGCCAGTTACGTTTACGGCCAACTGTAGAATAGGTGGTGAGCATTGTGAGGTGAGGGTGCAATGTGTGAATTATGTTTTCACAATTTATTATTTTCATGGCTATTTATTTCATATTACAGAATTTCAGCATATGCTGAAAAAGTACATTGTATATACCTATATTTTCTTTTTCAACATAGTTTGAAAAATAAGTAGGATGAAAATAAGTTAGAAGCATAAATGAAGTTGGTCATGACGCTCAATTCGGTGTCAGTTTTATGACTTAGAAGTACAAATGAAGTCGGTCATGAATCATTCCTATGTCAATTCTAATCTATCTTGTGTGTTTCTTTGATTAGTAGCGTACCCAAAATCGAGTGCGAGGAGTGCGTTTAAATATTCGTTATTCGAAAACATTAGTAGAAAAAGATATCCAGGTCCCTCAGGAGGCTCATGTTACCTCAGAACCTGGTCTGAATATCTAAATACAGACGTGCGAAGCGAAAAATAAATACACATACATATGGTAGATGTGAGAAGCGTGTGTTTGGAGAAATCCGATAACGTTTATTTGATACGCGTCATCATATGGAATTTATGTGTTTCGTAATGATTTGATAATATGTATTTACAATACATCCCTTTGGTCTAGTAGGTAATGAATCTGAGAGAGACGGTTGGGGGTTTAATAGTCATTCAGGGCAAATCATTCTGTGATGAGCATGATTATTTATTTTGTCTAGATGTAAAGTTGTCTGTATTAACATGTATGTGGGAATCTGTATATGTGTTTTATTAAATTTTTTGTTACCAAAACATCTGTCTTACTTGGAATCTGAATTTTTATCCAATTTGAAATTAAATAACCAGATAAAAAAATTCTTTATTAACGTTATATTAATTGTTTCCGCGTTTAATTGTACTTTGCACTTATCTGCTAAAACCCTTCGGGTAAACAAGCGTGACGGTAAAAAATGTGCATCTACATGTTTATGTATTGCGAATGAAATCGTTATGCAGATTTCTAGCAGGTATAGATGTTGCATTGTGGTGTCTGCAGTGTATGTGTGTTCCGACATACGATTCTGTTAGACATTGTACGGAGAGTTTATATGTAAAATATTTCACATTTTTATTACACACATCAAATTGTAAACTTAGAAGTTTTAATCAACATTTTCTTTTGATATTAAATATAATTGCTAAAACGTAAATTCCTTTACAACAAGCGCCCCTAAAACCTTTCAAGCAATTTTTCTCATTAATGCCCCCTCCCCGCCCCTATTAATGGGTTCCTGTCTAATTACATTCTATATTTACTCTGGAAGTAGGGTACCATCGTAGATCATGAAAAGTTATAGAAAGCGTACAAAATATGTTTTCTAACGTTTAAGTATTTTAATATAACCATATGATAGTTTATCTTAGGATATCAAATATTTCTTATTTGATTCTAGGTATTAGCAGTACCTTTCTGACTGAGCTCTGACATGAGAAGTCCTATTTCAGTTCAGATATATATATTTATAAAATAAAGATATAAACTTGCTAACCCAAAAAAAATCTGGAGCATATATGTCAAATTGAAATTAAAAAAACATATATGTTAAAAAATTCAAAAAAAGATAAGTAGGCGCAAAGCAAGACACTGACACTGTGTCCGTGGAGTGCAGTTTATAGTTTTAAAAAAAGATAAAGGTATATGTTTTTTTTTATGTGTGTAATATACTTATGTGTTACTTATGTATGTATGTACCTATATATGTATATGTATGTGTGTATATGTGTATTTATATATGTAAAAAAAAGTAAAATCACGCCTGTAATCCCCGAAGAGGTAGGCAGAGGAATGTAGAACACTCCCACGTTTCACCGGCTACGTTTACGTCGTACTATGGAATAGGTGGTGAGCCTATTGCCATACACCGGGCACATATCTAGACTCCGAGCCACTAATAGAAAATCTAAATTGGAAAATTTAGTGGTGCCCGACCCGGGAATCGAACCCAGGACCTCCCGTTCGGCAGTCGCACTTGCAACCAACACGACCAACGCAACGAGGCAGTCAACGAGGCAGTTACAGGCGTAATGTTATGTTTTAAATTATGTATGTATGATTATAAAATATATTTTGTGTTATTATTGTACTATAAACCGCAAATAAACCAGCACTTTTCCCTCGGGTAAACCTACATAGCAATCGGCTTTCGGTATATACGACATTGCAGTTTAAATTTATTACATTGTGGCCACAATGTAGGTACATGTACTGTTCTTTTGCCCTACCTTATTGAGTTCTTATACTTTATTTAAAAAATATATACTGCGAAGCTATTCAAGGTCATTGTTCATGGGCCCATGCCTATCGCAATGAGTCTGTCCCAATTTCGGTGAGATCAGCGTGAGATGATGAAGAATGACTGATGATCACGATCTCCGAAACTAGTTAGGCTCTCCCGAGAATTTATATTTATTCCCGAGAATGATTTAATCATACTAATGAAACGTTTAATAGTAAAGTTATTACACTTTCTTAACATAGTCAAACTGTCAAACAAGTATATGAGTACTGACAGGTTCACACAGTGCCCATGTTAAGTAATATTTGCTACAAATACATGTTTATGGTTTGTACTCGTTCATTTTCAAACAGAACTGAAATTTCTGGAAACAATCACAGACGTGTTCCTATCTCGTAGGATTTAGTTTGAATACCTCTGTCTTGTGGCACAATTCCATATTGCGGTTCACTATTAGGTAGGTAACTGTGCGCGAATATAGTTCACTTATCTATAATCAACACATACTTAATCTATTCTGAACTACAACTAGTTTAATTCAGTGGATTTTATTGGCTTTCGTAATCCATGAATTTGTTGCCAGCAATTTTCTCAATTTTAACTCATATTTAATTCATGACAGCGCGCTAAAAATGCTGACTCGCATCTTTTCTTTTTGTTTTTATTTTGCATTCGCTATCATTCAGCTTAGACTTTGTTCCCTAGGTTTAGATAATATAATAATACTAAAATAGTTCGTTTTAGATTTTTGTGAGTTTATTTTAATTAGTTGATCCTTATTTTATTCAATGGTGCCTGAAATTTTTTACTAGCAATAACGCATGCTGACATCTTGCCCTAAAAAATAAATTTATCGAGTAAAATATTTCTAAACGTACTTTATAACATAATGTAAGCAGTGTTTGGAATATGTTAAAAAAGTACATTATTTATATAAATAAATACCTAAATATATTAAGTTTACAATTCAACAATTACCAAAACTATAGGTACATCCTCCAACATATTAAATACGTTATATTGAAAGTTTCATTTAGATTTTAACGAAGTATTTTTGTATTCTGACAAAAAGAATTATATAGCGATTAAGATCTAGACTCTTTTTAGTTTCATATCCGTAAATAGGTAGTCGTCAATGGTTGAGTTGAATACGTAACAGATAGATAATGTATCGAATACGTAGGTAACTAGAATACTTGAATAGCAATTCAAGTCTATACGTGTGCTGGTTTAACAATTCAGTACCTGTGTATATAAACTAGTCAACTAGTTTTAACAACGTAACATCACGCGTAAATCCCCGAAGAGGTAGGTAGAGGAGTGCTACACTCCTCTACTATACTTCCAAGTTTCACCAGTTACGTTTACGTCCCACTGTGGAATAGGACGTGAGACAACTTTATCATAAATTAAATCTATGATAAAGTAAATGAGTGATGAGTATGTAATCTCCTAATGGAAACTCTGTAGAGCCTACCTAAAGCAAATTTAATTAAACCTCACTATAAAGCTCATAAAAGGCACATTAAAATAGCGATATTTTTTTATAAAATTAGTAAATTTAAACGGTGACACTTTGAAAAAATATGTATATCACTATTATCAAATAACGTAATATTTTATATGTTTAGTCAAATATAATAGCAATATTAAGCAATATTTAATTAAAAAAAATATTCTTATAAAGTGTATGGTATATTATTAGAGACACAGATGTGTAAAATGACACCGGCAGTGGCATAAATTTGTATTCTAACGGAACTAAGCTCCTCTAAGGTACCGCCCGTTCCGTTTCCGTATATTGTGTCTCCTCCGAGAATTAACTGCGTTGCCCTCAGTATTTACTGTGGTGCGTCGTAAGTTATATAAAAAGTCAAAAGCATTCATATTTTAACAACAGTGAGGTCAATTTTAGAATTATTTATGTAAGAACATTTAGACAATATTTCTCTATTAAATATTTATATGTATTACATTTTGGTTTAGCGGTAGGACCTTTTTTTTGTTTACGGAGGCAAAACTTTCAAGCGGTACCCGGTTTCCCAGGAGAGATACCGGGTTATGTGGGACTTATACCGCACAAAAACCCCTTGCGTTGCTTTCCTCGGAGCTTATAGGAGGTTTCCAGAATCCAGCGGAACGAACCGGTGCCCTCCTAGCACGACGCCTTACGGGGCCGATATTTAGGTGAGGCATGATGCCTCATCCCACGCCTTCCGATACTCACGATAATATGCAGCCACACATACCGTCATCTTCCCCGGGGTCGCTAGGTAAAGCTGTTCGAGCTCCCACTTCAGCCGCTTGCAATTGCCGAAGCCTCTTTTTAGTCCCGTCTTACGACAGGCAGGTGATACCGTAGCTGCTATTCTAGTCCCGAGCTACAGGGACTTAGTACTAACACCTAAACTGTTCGTTTTTCGAGAGAAGATACATGTTTAACAAAGGTACGATAAAGGTTTTGATAATTATTATGTGATGATGGTTAAACTAATTGTAACTTTTTTTTTTGTTGAACAATCTAATATGAAAATCTTAATACATATTTGTAAACAGAATTTATTGTACTGCACGATTGTTATGCCTTTGTTTCCTCACTTATAATCTGAAAGATAAATTAGACAGTAGCTGCAAATGCTTTTGATTAATGACCGCGGTTATTTATGTCGAGTGTTTGGTATGCCCATGAACGGAGCTTAGGAGACTATCTCGTGTAAAAACAATTACGCCTTTCATGTGTACATAAAATAAATAAATAGTATTTGTGATATGGAAACTTTATCATATTTCTTATCTGTTTTTTACGAACCTGTATTTCATAAAATCGACATTTTGTTTTTTTTATTGGCAATAGTTAGTAGTTATGTTAAGCAAACTATGTTTGTAAAAGAAGTATCTTTTATTTTATACACTTAAGTAACAGCGCGTTTACGTTGTGTCTGTTTATTTATTATATGAAACATGAGAAATACTTACCTACAGGCGCGAAGTCATTATAGTGGTCTCGAAGTGAATGATGTACACTCGCAGTGGAGAACCGTAGTCCGCTGTGCTCGTTCCGATCGAATGTATCAAAATAATTATTTCGGAGCTGCGTCTGTGAGGAGGTGCCCCGATTCAGAGAACCATTACTTGCAGCACTGGTCAAACCTAAACCTAATTTGGCGTTTTCATTATTTTCATTTTCATTATCACTAGATCCGTTAAGAATAATTTTCTTTATTGTCTTCACTTCCTCAATTTCACTAATTTTGTGTTCAGTTACCGAATGCTTGGTTATTTCTTCACGCGAATGAAAATCACTGTCGCTTTTTGAATTGAAAATCTTCTTAGAATCATACACCGGAGCGCCATTCGTCTTATTCTCTGAGTGCAAATACTTTTCAAAGGGGTCGCTATTCCTCTTTGTTTCAAAAGGATTTTTTCCATTTCTTGTTACGTCGTTTGGCATACTTCCGCTATCCGCATAGTTGGATTTAGTGCCATCGGAGCAAGGATCAACTCTACCATTTGTGCTATATTTCGGTTTTACAGATTCGTATCCGCTACTATTTGGATTATCATTATAGTTCCTGATTGCACTAGGACTCGGTTCGTATGTTGATGAGTAGACAGGGGGTTGCAATTCGGAATTATAGTCATCGAAAGATGGCGATTCCTTAGATTTATTAATTGATTTATTTCTATCTACTCCGGCGAGCGACGCTCTGCTATTTGGTACGGGAAGTTTGGAAGCACTTGAATAATTTGAGGGTAATGTTGTGTAAAAAGGATTTGTGGGATGAAACTTGAGCGGTTCTTCAGTAGGCGCGATGGATTTTACGAGTGGTGTTGAGCTGAGTGTTGTTTGCGCCGGGTTGAGTGAACGCATAGGGGAGGAAAATGTCCGATTATGGGGGGATTGTGACGGCCTGATAGTTGCATAAACTGGTAGCTGCGGCGTTCCCCTCCCACTGTTCACCTCGGCGATAATTTGAGAGGGCCCTGAAACAAAGCGGTAAAACTTTAATGATGAAGTATGAGAGCGATTCCAGTATTTGAATATGTATTAAAAATAAGTTCACAGGTAAATAACGAAATAATTAACGAAAGAACGAGACATACAAATTTGAAACATTTAATAAATACATTAATGCACTCCTTTCCCAGTCCTTTAAGAAAATACAGGCATGATGTTACGAGTATGTTAATTCAGCTCACTTCTAATTTACTATTTTTTGAAAGTAGACTTTTTCTAGATTTCTAGATCGTGTAATGCTAGTTTATATGACTTTTGAAGCCTAATGTGTCTGAATTTGTCACGTCGCTCACCACGTACCAGTTAGAAGCGATAAAGTACTCTTGCTTGAGTGTGGCGTAGACCGAGCATTATTTAGAAATGGCCTTTAACCGCATCTTCAGACTACGATATATGGTTGGTACATTTAAAGTATCTATTGAAACATCGTGAGAAAATCTTGCAAACTCTAGAATTTTCCATAACGTTCTAGAAAGCGTGTAAAATCTGTTAACCTGCACTTTAACAGCGTGACAGACTAGGGCCCTTAATCCCTTTTTTCCAATTCCAAGTCTAATCGTTTCATAATAATGTTTTAAGGTTCAAAGGCAGGAAGATACCAAACAGCATACGCGACCACGAGCTTACTTATAAACACAACCAGCATTTCTACTCCGTGTCTAATCTATGGCCTGTCATATGCAGACGTACGATAATGTAACATACCCACGTTTTGACTACGAAAGGATAAATTGAAAACGTTAAAATTTTAAAGTTTTGCTCAAATACATACGTAAGGCTATGTGATATTATATTAAGTAGGTAGGTACTGTTTTGTCGCAGAGATAATTTATGTCAATCGTTTTTTCGTAGATAAGAATCAAATTCATCATAGTCAACGCTTTTCTAACCGACTTTAAAAAACAAGGAGGAACTCAATTTGTCTGTATCTTTATTATCGTTCCATGTTGTCCTTTCAAAAACAGAAGGGAGAAAGAACATACCAGAGAACTGTAAGGCATGCAAGTTTTCTTACGATGTTTTTAATACGCTCATAGCAAATTAAGCAATATTTATTCTTAATATCGATCAGTGGAATTTAACTAAGTAAAAAAAACGAATTTAAAAATTAATTGTTATATTTTAAACATCTAAAAACAGAAACTTAAATGAAAATAATTAACAAGTTCACCGTAAATATACATATCTAGCTGTAAATGTAAAATCGCTTTGCGAACACTAAAAGAAATCACATTTTCGGTTGATGTGAACAAACGTGGTCGCTAGCGGAAGTGCAAAGTCAGCGTTGTTAAAATGTAATTCCTATGTGCCTGAACGCCGCGCGAAAAATGTTGGTATTCACGCGCTATGAAAAACTAAAAGAACGGTGCGGAAGCCTAAAGTGAATAATAATGCTCTTGAGACCATACTTAGTACCCCTTGTTAAATGAGAATTAAACATATTCACTTATACAATAACCAGATATATGTATGTTTTATATTTTATGTACATCGCGCTTGTATTTCTTCGAAGGCATGACAGAGGGGTGTAGTACCTGCACTCCCACGATTCGCCAGTTGTTATACGTACTATTATGGAATTATTACCACCGCTACCACCATCATTACCGCCTTCATTACCACCTGTGACGAGTACACATAACAGGTGTAATGAAATTAAGTTTGTTATTAAAGTAGTTTCAGACAGATAATTATTATCTTCAATTTCGCCCTATGAGTAGTCTCCAGGCTATGAGCCAAATATGTACATATAATCGCGATGGATTTATAGAACTTTAGCTGGTAGATACCTAAATATCTAAACAATAAGGATTTTCAGTATAAACTACACACTGAATGAACAAAAGGGTGCGGGAGATGCATAATATCGTCACATAATTATACATCTTGAGTTTTTATAAAAGTTATGCATTATGCAAAAGGTTTATTTATCACATTTTAATACACAATTTTTTTTATAAGCATTATAAGCATTTCATCGTTTTATTTATAATAATATTAATAATAATACTTTTTGTGCGAATACTCTAGGCGAGAACAAATCTCAAAATTTAAATCTAATCAATAGGCATGATGACAGTATCCAAGAATCTCCAAAATATGATTTCAACTTACGTAATAAGATTTACAAAGCGTAA
>DWDV01001667.1:0-12756 GCA_018245615.1 Mimoniades ocyalus | reverse complement strand
CCGGGAATCGAACCCGGGACCTCCCGATCGGCAGTCGCACTTGCAACAAACACGACCAACGAGGCAGTCAAAATTTACAGATGTCATATAATTAACAAAAGTATGACATCACGTCTATAACCCCTGAAGAAATCCGCAGAGGTGTATAATACACTCTCACGTTTCACCAGTTACGATAAACATAAATATAATTTTTAAAATATACTATAATTTTTTTTGTTTCATCACAACTGATACATTTCCAAAAGGTTATATTGCCAAGTCCCACTATAACGTGATGAGTACCGTTTTGGTGTTCTTCAAAATATGCGGATAGACAGTGCTGAGTACTCACCACAACATAACTAGTCAGTTGTTGTAAGGAGCAGTTGTTGATCGAATCACAGTGTGACACAAATGTCAATCAATGCTTCCGGCATGCTGAACATCTGCTTAATGGATAAGAGCAGATACGACCTTTAGCAGTAAATACAGGCCAAAAAAAGGAATTGTCTCAAGTCTAATTTAATACTCTATTTTGTTATATTGTATTTTATTTCAATAAATAATTTATCTGTATGCATATTTATTTTCGTGGTCCTCTAATGCGCATAGAAAATTAAAATGAATTACGAGTATATACTAACTTCTATGATTTAATACTCAAGAGTCCAATCTAATATGATAGTCTTCTAATATGATAGAATCTTCATCATATTTATAGTTATCAACATTGCGAAGTCATCTAACATAGAATCATCATCATTATGTAGTCATCATCATTGTGAAGTTAGTCATCTAATGTGATAGAACAAAGTTATACTTATTTTTTTTCAAAAAGGTCTTCTATTTTCACTAAATTTTTCCCAAGATTACATGAGCAAGTAATAATTAATAATTTTCAATTTCGTCGTCTAGATGCTAGGATTGCTACTATTTGTGTACGTCTAAATATTACATTTTTACCCTTAGAAGTAAAGTTATGTAAAAAGGACGCCATGCATAGGGTTCCAGGTTCAACTCTCCGCTTGACCAATATTTAAAAATATTGGATTATTGTGAAAAAACCAATTTTTAGCATTAATGATGTATATAAATAGGAAATAATGAAATAAACACTTATTCCAGAACTTCAACCAATAAAATCTCTTTATTACAAAATTTGTTTACATAATAGAGGACATGTGGACTTTAAACTAAAATTATCGTAAACTTTACGAGTTTTGTTTTCGTCAAGTCCTCAGAATACGTAGGAAAATTCGCGTGCAAAATTTATGATCAAGTTTATTAAACAAACAGAAATCCATAAGCATAAGCATAAACACTGCGATTCGTGGATAGGACGTACGTTTTCATTCTTGCGTCTCCAATTATCCGCTTTGCTTTACAATTTGAGCCTCTATATTTTATACAACAAGACTAAATTTAGCGTTGATCACATTAAGATTCATATGTTTATTCATGCCACAAATCATTAGACGATAAACGATGGTTTTATACCTTCTATTTGGGATTTGTTTCCACCAATAAACGTTTCGTCTGTCGTTAAGTGCGTCCATATAACTTGTATACGTTACACTTTACACCCTTTCGAGTTTGGTGCGTTCCAAAAATGGAACAATGCAGTTTTAGGATTGAGTTGTGAGTCGGCAATGGATGCTTATTTTACTCGATTGGGAAAGTTCATCGTCCCTTTGAGTTTAGTTAATGTGTGTGCAAAAGGTTTACAGTCAATGAGCGTTAAACTGATTTCGAAATTTAAAGTTGGTAATTGCTTAACTTTCCCGCCATTGAACTTTGTTGAATGTTTCAATTGTGGCTGTGTTTAGTTTTATTTGTACATGAACGGCAAATATTTGTAGTTCAGAATATTTTAGCTATTTAATTATGAAATAAACATTAATTATGTTTTTCTTTGTGACATAAAAAATAGAAGTAAAAAGCGAAATTGAAGTACCTACTTTAAATATTTTCTGTTCTAGTAGGAATTCTGGTATCAATACTTTCAAGTAATCGTTACTAAGTCCGATGACAGTAATGCTTAATATTGTCACGGTATTACCTACGAGTATCTCATCAGATATATATCATAATTCTTAACATTTTTTCTTCCTAAATACGAGTACCTCATCTACTATTGAACTCAGTTTTTCCGTACAGTTCCATTATCATACCAAAAACGCTATGTCCATAATAAACTCAGCGGTTTACGGTTTCCTCTCACCTACTAACATATTAAAATTTCCAGCGCGTAAGGTTAATAGAAGCGACAAAATACATCGACAACGGTCCTTTCCGGACCCCAACAAATTTAGCCCAAAGAAAATATTGGACAAGCAACATTTTAACTCATGGGGGCAAATTGAAACGATGGCGAGAATGTTCCAAGTAAAGTATGGGATACTGATATTGAAATTGGAGTTGATAAGAATAAGGACGTTAATGAAAATTTTAAAGATTCCGATTATGAAGTTAATTATCCTAACATGTCCTTATCAATTAAACACAAACAGACATTTTTCTTTAAATATAAAAAGAGTATTTAAAATAGAATTGAGTTCATATTGTATTTATTCCTTAAATATAAATCGTAGTTACGGAACATACGTTGCCAATAATCATAAATCTGCTTCTTTTTTGTTTTGCTCATATATTAATATGTGATCATATGTATTAACTTAATGATTATAAAATTAAGATTTGAAACATATTCTATGTTTCCTTCTGTAAAAGCAAATCTTGAAGTATGTAATAATTCCAAATAATTATAATAATTATTGAAGTCTTCTGGACAAAATTTACTTCTGATAAAAATACTAAACTTGTAGTTAAATTTTCATCGAGTCTGATTAGATAAATTAAATGAACATTCAAAGTTATTCAACAAATAAGGCGACATATAAAAAAATAGTTTATGTATCTTGTTTTGCCTTTTTACATTTTCCTATTAATTACTGTATTATAACTTACCATTGGCTCCCAATCAAAAAATATTTATCTAGTATTTACTTTTACATTCTTCATTATTTTGTTCATCTTGATGATGAATGATCTTATATCATTCCATATGACTTTTGATCTATTTCGGGTTTTGTAAATATTTTATAGAAATATACATGATAAACGTTAAATAAATCTAATTTAAATCGGGTCAAAATGTTCACCCACAGTACATTTTAGTTTCCTCCATTACATTGCCCGTCTACAAAACCGCATTAAAAAAGAGCAATTTCGGTTCAACTAGGTAACGGCGTCATTACACCACGTAAAGCTATTACCCGAAGACAAATTGGGGAATTCAGTGTAAAACTTATAAATAGTCGTATTTCCAACAAATTCAACTTTCAAAATTGGAGGGAACCAAAATAACATGTCAAATGGGTACAGTATGAGACCTAATGTATTTTTAACTCTAAGCGTCCTCCCCTTGTTTGTTTTAATTTAGTTGTGTAAGATGTTTTGCATTCATTTGGATTTAAGAGTAATATATTAACACCAGTAATATTTCCTTTTCACTGTACAATTGTAAATTAGCTAGGCTACTATGACCGTAATCGGAAATTTGCGAAATGAAGTAAGAAGAAGAACAGCTTGTAACTGCAACTTTCATTTCTAGATCGAGTTACTACGTTTTTACTGGAGTTATATTTTTGAGCTATAAATTGAAGTCAATAAACCAGTGAAATAGCAGACACAAAATTTTCACGCTCCTAAAACAACAACCGTCTTGAACCACAACCTACATGTCGGCGGTAGATTTATTGCAATCTGAATCATGTATTAAACTGTTTCTGCATTAACTTCCATTTTTTTTTTACTTTTTTAATGTAGGCGTATTCCAAAATAAATATAAGTTGATTTATAGTTGTCCTTGCTGCTTGACGGCAGTCATAGAGTGAGCTGTTCGATCTAGTGACGCGATATGTCTATAATTGGTTACTGTACTATACTATATTATTCTTCATTATACCATTGTTAAGTCTGTACCTAATAGTTAGTAAAGTAAGCATAAACGTTTCTTTATATCATTATTGTTTTTCTTGTACCATTCAGAAATTCAATTTGTTCATAGAAAAACAGATACTAACTGGCCATGATCCAAATACAAAGCTCCACTCAATCCCACTCATAACCGCCCTTGCTATTAAGAAATTTTATCTTTCGAATGGCGTCCGAAAACGACAGTTAATTTCACGTGACATAAATAAAAAGGGAACGCGAGGGCTTTCCTTCGGAGGGAAAAAATAACAAACATATCTCTCAAAGTAAGAAAACAAACAACGTATGTTAACATCTGTCGCGGCACGAGTCTGACGGTACAGACGGCGATAGAGTTGTTAGTGTGCTCTGCTTTTGTTTGAGTTTGAAAATTTATCATACAACCAATCGTGGTTTTTTTTAATGTATTATTTTCATGTCAAATAATTTAGTAGGCAATATGCAAACGACGCAACGTTAAGGGCTCAGCATAATCCCTTGACATATGCATACAAAGTCAAATGGAATTTCTGTCTTCGATCAATCAGAGAAGCGTCACTAAGTGACGGATTACTATGGAACACCTCAGGCTTTTCAGTGCTTGACTGTCACACTTAGCAACAGTATAAACGATTAACGGCAGAAGCAGCTGAATTTGTAAAATTTCAAAGCCATATTTTTATTAACACAATGGCCTTGACAATATTTCCGAAACGCATTTTGTACGCGTCTGTCCTTCCCGCCGAAATTCTATCCGTCAGTGTTGATTGCAGTTAATTATAAATTCGTCTCCCTTGTATTGTGTACTCTATTTTCAGCTCCTCGTCCATATCTTAACTTGTCCCACTACCATATCTATGTCTATGTGAATAAGGCTTAAAATCTTATAGCAGATTATGATGCGATCGTTCTTTTATCTGTACCGATCCTAAATCAAACCTAAATCAGTGCTCAAAGCTCTTTGAGAGCATTACTTCCGCCAATAAAATACTTCGCCCTGTCCGGTTGGTGTCGTTGAACCAAAAAGATCCTCTCTTTGAAATTGTACGAAATTTGAATTTATTAATCGTTCGATTAGTTCGGTGACTGCTCACTGGAACGAGGGGAGCTTCACAATTGGCTGTAAAACTTTATGTCACGTAAAATACTTTTTTATTATGATACTATCTTTTATTCTCAGGTCTGCTTTTTACTGATTCAATTTGGAAATTTTACATGTAATTTTATTAATTTCGGTCGCAATTTGTGGTTTAATTAGATGACTTAATGAACGATATTTTTTAATGTTCCCCGCAAATTGTGGTTGGTGTAAAATTTTAAGTAAATTATGCACTTAGAAGCTGGTTAGAATGTTTTTATTTTAAATGCAGGTATTTTGTCGAGTCTGTCTAGAAGTGCGTCGGACAAATGGCACCGCGAACGACGCACTCTTGAGAGACATTCATAAATTTTTCCTCTTGACATTTGACGTTCGGATAAGATTTCGTTTTAATGAAGTCACGTCAACTTCAACAGCAAATTGTGAAAGGTGAAAAACGGTACGAACAAGACGAATATTTTATTTTTATTTCACATAAATGGAGTGTTGCAATGTTATTTTGATTTATAATTTATTATATTGAATATAATATAAAACGTAACATTACGCCTGTAATCCCTGAAGACGTAGGCAGGGGAGTGTAGAATATTCTTACGTTTCACCAACTAAGTTTATGTTCCATCATGGAATAGATGGTCAGCCTATTGCCATAAAGCCGGCACAAATCCAGACTCCGAGCCACTATTAGAAATTACCTAGAAAATTTAGTTAGAAAAATTCAATAGGGTTCGAACCCGAACTTCGAACTGGACCTTCCGACCAGCATTCGCGCTTGCAACCACTCTACCTATGAGACATTAAAACAAACATAATTTTTCACAATACAATAACAACAACAAAAAAACCATATAAACATCAAGATAATACGAGTATTACAACAACCTCATCATTATCAACGTTCTAGGAATAAATCGAATAGGTGTTTAACTGTTATTCATAGGAGTACAGCAACGAGATTTGGACCTGACGGCGGCGACTCCGCTAGAGCCTCGTCGGGAACAAGGGATCGTCATGAAGAAGGAACTCAGATAGATCCAAAACCAGCCGTACTGTAACTAGTGCACAGATTAATAAACAGTATAACATTAATGACAATTCGTCATCATCGACCTATTTATATCCAATGTTGGACATAGGACTCTTCAATAACACGCCTCTGAGCTCGATCTTCATCTCTTTGCACCCAACCGCTGCCAGGCACTTTGCGTATATCGTCACTCCACCAGCCAGAGGGCGTCCTACGCTACGTGTGCCGCGGCGGGGTCTCCACTCCAGAACACGTGTACTCCAACGGTTATCAGTTCTGCTACAGTTGTGACCAGCCTACTGCCACTACAGCTTGCTGACTCGTGTCAATTTGTGTTATTATATTACTATAAGTAATTGTAGCTTTAAAAGTAATCACCAATTTCTTGTACTTATATTTTGAGAAACACCCATGCCCGTATAATTCTAGATTATTTATTTCAATTAGAAGATCACGAAGTGTATTTAAGAGATCCAAAATAGAATTATAACATAAATAAGAGCACAGTGTAATACAAACTAACAACCTAAATCAATATTATGAAGACCGAAGCTCGGTTTTCTGAATAAACGTTTATCTTTCATTTTAAGAGGATCTCCAAGATAAGATCCGACTGATTTTATGCAAAATCTCAATTCACGTATTGCTGTACACTATGCCATTTACATGTATAATTTCCTCAATCATACGTACTTAAAGGTAATTGAAATTTAAAATACCATCGGAAAATTCAGGCATAGGCATTTCTCGAATACGTGCTGAGGAAAATAAATGTCTCAACAGCTTATATCCTTGGCCGTCAGGATAGGATTTATAAGGTTGACCCTTGGACCCATGGCCGGCGGAGGTAATATTTTTATGGTCCGTACATTGGGTGACACGTTAAGAACTTGATTTCGATTGCTCACATTAGATAACGCTACTGTAATCTTGTATTCGCTTCACACAGTATCAGCTTACATAGTCTATTACGGAAGGGCGTGTTATTCCAATTTTCCATTCCCGAATACTTACAACGAAAGACACGTGTCCAGTTGTATGGAGATGTTAAATTTAGGGCAATACCAACTGTTTTGGCTGCTACCATACCATTATTGCTTAATGTGTTCCAATCTATACCAATAGTTAAGAATGCATTAGTGCTTAACAAAATATTGTATTTTGTTTATAAAATACCATTCAAGGCACCATCATTGTCCAGTCCAGCTGTGTCACATTGATTCATACCTACAAAATTACTTTTACGCAAGAACCAAGGTGGGCTTGAAAAGATCAAAAGCCTTATCGCCTTTTACAATATTTGCAATTGTTCCCTCCTTAATTACGGGTATTTGGAGCGGGCTCATGAATAATTTACAAATGAAAATGTACAGCAGTTTGGCGACCGATTCTAATATATAACGGGAATTATACCCGCACTTCAGAGTTAGCAATTGTCGACTTAACGTGAACTTATGTAGATAAAATTGGCCAACTATTTCAGATAAACGTCTAGAGATAGACGAAATAAAGATACGTACCAGAGTTTCATTAAAAGAAGCTAATATTTCTCATTTAGATCTACGAATTCTCGTATAGAAACAAAGCTGATAGAAATACGAAATTTTGTGTTTTCGGCTATAATTCAATAGTAACCATATAATAAATGAATACTTATTAATAATAAGAATTTGTTTATTATTATGTCAAATATTTTTTCATTACGGATAACGTCTTAGTTATGATACTTTCCATTTCTCGCGGCGTCAAAATTATTTTCGGCTCGCTACGTCTATAGCGTAAAAGACGTCGATTTATTCAGAAAATAATAGAGTGGCTAATACAAATTCGAATTGAGCCATTGTGAAATCGAATGATTAAACGATTCCTCACTTCTTGTTTTATGCTACGGATTAAAACAGTCGAACGGAACTTAGAGTTGAGTCTTGGGTCTGGTCATAGGACGCGAAGTGATGTGCAATGGGTAATTAAGGTATTTTAGACCATAACTTTATTATAAGTTACTTATTTGATAAGATGTATTTATACATTACCTATTCAGTTAAAAAAATACAAAGTTTAACGTTAATCTTGACTTATTACTTTACTTTTAAATATCAACGATCTATTTGAAAGCTATTAATATTTACAGCAAATAAAAGGACAGACAAATAAAAAAAAATGCAAATATATTTTAATACAATAGTGAACACAATAAGCAACTATGTATTTACATATAACACAAATTTATAATTCTACGCTAATTTTCCAATAGTTACCACATTAAACCTATTGTGCCATAAAACAATTTGCCCATAAATGCGTTGAAAATGTACAAATGCTATAATTACTGTGAGGTTAATGCGTTCGACAACAGAAATGACACATTACGAGCACTGGGCATGCAATCTGCTTTGTTGTTACGAACTAGAATTGGACATACAACGCATATAATACTTTGATACTAATTACGCGTAGGTAATTGAATATTTGCTAATGATTATGTTGCTTGAATTTTCCAAGCATCAAGAAGAACAACAATGAACAAAGAATAAAGGAAGAGATTGGTGAACGTTGAAGAAGCACCTCATATGTATAATGATACAGATATTTCAAACTCAATGCTCTCTGGCTACCCCGAAAGAGATTTGAGCTGACAATGTTATAACAATAATTCTAAGTATGTATTCACATCGCCTAACGAGGCCTTATATTTTTGTTATTCAGATTGTTCGTGGAAATATGAAGCTAATGAGCGAAGATCAACATTATAAAATGTATTTATATTCCGTTAATTATTATAAAGTAAGTTATATAGTAATTATTATAAACAAAGTAAGTTCCTCAAAAACTAAATTTATAAATTATTTGTAATTCATATTATGACGTAATTCACACATAATTATTATATATTACCAGTGCTTTTGGTCAACGTAGTGGCATTTAGTAGTGTTATAAATTGTAATCAACATGGTTTTGGGAATTCATATTATAAATTGCATCATTCCAATTTGCTTTCCAGTGCTTTCATCAGTAGGTACTGTAACATTCCACCTAATTTAATGTTTCTCAACACTCGATATTGTCTGTAAAATCAAGTATTTCAATGCTAGAAAAAGATTTACAGTATCTATATCGTGAAATAGCACAGCATTATTACTTCTAAAGCCTCATTAAACTTTTAACTCTGTAAATCCTCAAGGGGTACGATTTCTGCGATTGCTACAAGTCAGCTAAATTGAAACTTCGTCCATTTATGAATTCTCAGTTCTACTATTTCTGCAAATCGTGACCATCATCAGTTATTGAAGAAAGAAAAAAGATTGAAAAGGGAATTCGCTGAAGGTGTACCAGGAATCGATACTCGCTTTTCAATTCTCAAGGGTTGACACTTGATCCGGTGAAATTAACGATTTTGCTGAGTTCGGCGTTTTTTGTATCTGTTGATGCAATGAGAAAATAATGAAGACAACCTACAGTTACTTCTATTAATGTAACTTCTATAATGACTTGCATTTGAAGTGCATAATTTTATTACTGCAAATTGATAATTATTCATAATGTATAAGCATTGATGATACTGTACACGTTAATGGGTCTAGTTGGAAAAACTTCTAGTTATTATATATCTGCTAAAACTTAATACAAGCTCCATGAAAATTCTTTCATGAGATCTATCTCAGAACAAATTGTTCATATCTTGCTGATATGCGATATTTTCTTCTACGAATGAGACCCGTCCGTCCGCTTCAACTTGAAGAATGAAAGGTTTTTGACTCTTCAGAAAGCTTTAAAAATAATACGAAAGCAGATATTATGTTTGGACGTTCTACACATTGTCTAAGAGACAATGACTTTGATGTCGATTTATCCATCGAAAACCTTTCCCGGGAATTTACGGAGTATCTTGAATCTAACACAGGAACCATTATCATCACGTCTTGGAATTAATATAACCTTTAACAAAACATAAAAAAGAAATAAGATCTGATAAATCTGTGATACCCAAACATTTTAATGTGACATATTTATTTCGCTATTTACAGGATCAATTGTTATATTGTGAATAAAAAAAACATATCATAGTAAAAAATTCAATGCGAATCGTCACTTTCTTAACGGCCATAATTCGCCAAGAAATTTTTATTTTTTTTCTGGCATTAGCCGTAAAAATGCATGTGTAAGCAATTAACCGTAATTATCTCACAAGGTTATTATATTTTACACTCTTAAAGTACTTCCGTGTATCGTCGTATGTTATAAGCTTCGAAGCCATCGTGCAGAAATATAATTATATTCTGGAAAACGAGTAGCTTACTTATTACGCTGTCTAATTACATGTAGCTAAAATCTTAATTAAAATTCAACGTCTAAGTAATACCAAATAATATACGCGAAGATACTATATACAATGAGACCGAACGTTAACTAAACACCTATTTACATGTATCTTACAGCTTTGCGTATATTTTAATTGCTTATTCACGCAAGATTTCAGCGCTAGGTTTTAGCGGACCACAGTTGGATGCGAAATTTTTCCATCTCTATCTATTTGTACTAGCAACCCCCGAGAAGGAATCTACCGTCTCTGTCGCTCGGAGTCTACGCTGGCACAGGACAGATCCCTTATGTAAGTCAGTGCTTGTCGTCTCGTCGCGGAGTAAGGTCGTGTGGGGTGCTCTTCGAAATAGCATCGAAATGCCGAATTGCGCTTTCATACAATCGGACCTTTACACGTTACTTGTGAATTTGTCAAACTTGATTGCAGCGTGAATTAAAATGACAAAAACGCTGATAATGTGTTGCGTTCGTGAAATATGGGGTGTCAAATAAAGATTTCCTTAAAAGTTGCGCGCTAAAAATTTATCCGCGTAAACATTAGATATTTTCGGTTCGTATTAGAAGCTTCTATCGCATTATGTTAAGGAGTGTTATCCTCGCACGAGCTCGCACTTTACAAGTCTCTAAACGATTTATGTACAACGATCCCTTAAGGAAATAAAAATAGCTAAACGACATCCAGTAGAAGCTTATAATATATGAAGCGACATTAATTTTAAAAGCCGAAACTGTCACTTGGTCATTTGTCATCGAGTTGATGAAGAACTAAAATTAACGCTGACAGATTTAAGGGAAGGTAGAGTTGTTAAGTTGTGACAAGATGCTTCTGGAACATTTGGAGCCGGCATGTACTTTGATGTAGATGTAAACTAATTAACAGTTAATCGAATTAAATAGATTTGATTTAAGTATATTGTACGCGTAAGTGACGATGAAATGAAGAGAAGTGTAAAAATAAATTATAAAAGTTTTCTTAGAGTGGAAGTAAATAAATTTAAAAAAATATAAGACAAAATGGCTGAAGACCCCAAGATGATGAAGAGGCATTCATTTATCTTGAATGCAGTATTGCTTTTCATCTCAATGATATATGGTAAGTGATTCATAAAATTAACTACTGTAATGTTTATGATACATCGGCTTTAAATATTGTAATTCTGGATTGCTCTATCTACGATCTAACAAGGTTAACGGAAACAAAACGAGATAAGCGTGATATTTTAAAATAGCTGTTTACGAATTACAATAAAAAGGCAAAGTTGACAGTCGGATACTAAAGTTTATTAATCAGTATACCATATCAATTTGTAGTACATGAGGATACGAATTTAATTTTTAAGAGGGTCCAATTCTTCTGCGTTGACTGCCTCGTTAGTCGTGTTGTATGCAAACGCAACTGCCAAACTTCAAATCTCGTGTCGCGGGCACTGTTGGATATTTCTATTTTAGATTTTTTAATAGTGTCTCAGGGTCTGGACATGTGCCCGGTGTATGGCAATAGGCTTACCACCTATTTTATAGTCGGATGGTAAACGTAACTGGAGAAATGTTAGAGTGTGCTACACTCCTCTGCTTATTTCTTCGGGGATTAGAAGCGTGATGCAACATTCCATTTCAATTTGCTTTATGTTAAGAGACAAGTTTATCAAAATGAAGGTACCCTGATCAGCGAGCTTTAAGATGGTAATTATAAAATATTAGGAAATGATGACGCGCAAGTGGTAATGGCTGGAGCTATCAGCGGAGGACCAAGTGTATTGGTCATGCCTTGACAGAGTCGTATTTCCTTTAGGAGAACATTAGCAGCTGATGTGATGATGGTGATAATGATTATGATGATGATAATAAAGTAAAACTCATGTTTAGTATACTCGGTTCTCTTACGGCTGAATTTCCAGTAGCTGGTTTATTTGAAGATTATAGCAAGGTTGCTTTTGTATGAATAGATAAGATGTAAGTCGCACACACACACGTGTGTTATGAATTGTATAAGACACTGTATTCTCTATGTTATATCCGCGCTCCTTTGAGTAATATTAGTTACGTAGCGAATTTCAGTTCATATTCAAGCAACTTAACGGCAAATACATTATACTCGTACATTGAAATTTCCTTATGAAATCCGTCACATTAATTTTACGTTACTCTTGATTAGATATCTGATTATCCTTAGCGATAACTTTCAGCGATTAATGAACTTGAATTACTAGCAGTTCTATATCGTAACATCACGCGTGTAATCCTAGAAGAGGTAGGCAGAGGAGTAAAGTACACTCTTACATTTCACGTTTACGTTCCAATGTGGAATAGGTGTTGAGCCTATTGCCATACACCGTGCACACATCCAGACTCC
>DWDV01001666.1:0-12756 GCA_018245615.1 Mimoniades ocyalus | reverse complement strand
CGAATCTATTATTTCATTATTTGGTAAAAGCTCATAATATAGGACTCCTTTCCAATCCCACCAGATACAGAGCATTACTTTCTTCCTACCGAAAAACGGCACGACCCTTCAAGACGACCATATGTACCTATTATGAATTTAAAGACACCATTATTTCAATAGAGCACACATAAAATATTATGTAACACAATATCTATTACCAGTCCTATATACATAGTATATTTCGTACTCTGGAACAATATCATTATAAAATCGATCATCGGATTCACCATTATCATCGCTTCCGATGCTTGATATGGATCTCCTGTTCCCAACAGTTTCGTAGTTAGTATTATATTTTTTATTCTTCATCCCTCATATTTCTTCTAACATCTTTCTCCCCTTTTATGCACTCTTCCCAAAAAGAGAGAAGGTAATAGAAATGAAGTAAACATTTAATCAACCAATAATTTGCGCTTAAGCAACTTCCTACTAAGTGTTAGGATTTTAAAACGAACAGTTTTTATGATCTTTGTCCGTTACTATAAAGCTTAGCCTTAACGGTTTTGTACTCTACAATTATAAGCATCGTCGCATCTTCAATATTCAACCACTTTTCTGTGAACGGTATTGACCGTGACGTGGTACGGCGCATGTAGGTAGAAGAATTCAGTAATATTATTTAGGATTTCAAATGAACACCTCCGTTTGCCTAAAAATCCGTCAATATACTAGCAGCCAAGGGTCGAACTCCACATGATTAATGTGCGGATTGGTGATGGTATGTTTATGTAGTACATAATCATGGGTGAAAAATTAAATTTATCATTTGAAACAAACTACCGATGTATACAGAATACTGGGTTTGCCGTTTCCAGACTTTATAACTAATCTTCGGGGATTACAGGCGTGATGTTACGTTTACATACTTGAACTTCTACTCCTACATTCATAATTTTATTATAATATCCGATTCCACTTATTACATCTACTTAACTTCATTTAATCTCTGTTCGAGTATTTCAGATAATATAAGGAGTTTTTTTTAACTATATTGAAAAAGTGATTCCATAGTTTAAAAGGTAATTAATGTATCTATCACTCGAAGTATTTTGTTGTTAATTACAATATGTTGTATTTTAAAATTAAGGTACAAAAGAATATATAGGTATATAGCCAAAAAAGAAAAACATTAAAACCTATTTTAGTTATCTGCAATTAAGTAGATCTAACTCATTATTTCCTGTTACTGGTAATGCCCATAGGCGACATGACTGTTTTACTTATTTTATACGTTAAAAGTTTATCTTTTATACACGATTCAGGGCCAAACTGACCGGACTCTATGTTCTGCGAATCGACCTTATGTCACCGCAGTCTCTCAGTATACAAGGAGCGTCTTATAAGGAATGCGAGTACCATTCCCAGCCCACATGGCAACGGTACCAGTTGACATTGTGTTCCGAACGCGATCGTTACAATTATCCAAATGTATACATAGCTGTATAATAAATTGTAGCGTTGGTTTTTTAATGGAATACTTGTTGAGGTTCCAATGATTCCGATGTCATGTTCCAGTTTAATCTGTCCGCTTTGCGGACGTACTAGACGTTTCAATTTAGAACCTACGTTAACCTCAGCAAATGGCATTCCGAATGCGCAGCTTGGGGATTATAGACAAAAATTATTCAGGGGAGGCCTATAATCCAGCAGTGGGACGAAATAGGCTATGATAATAACATTGTTTAGCATTACACCTGCGTCTCATCTGGGTTTGAGTGTTACTTTAGTGTTTTTTCGGTTTTATTTTTACCTACATTCTCGTCGCTCTAAAAATCTTATACAGAAATGATTCAGTGACGAATTTTTAGTGTGTTTTTTGACAAAAAATATAAATGGTGGGAACAGGAGAGTTGGTAAATACTGACATGTTCATTGGAGATCCGCATCAAGCATCGGAAGTGTGTAGACTAAAATGGTGATGATAAAGATGAAACAGTTGATCGATAAAAAAAATCAAAATCGAATATTATAAGAGTTTCATATATTATCATTAGAAAGGTCTCATTAACATACATGTATAATCGGTCGGTCATATTGTGGTCTGATGTATATAAAAAAAAACAGTAGGTATAAATTTCAAATTCCGACTTTCACACCAATTTATCCAAACTTCATCGACACAAAACTTGATAAAATCTGCGGATTTTTACCATTGTAGTAGCATTTATGTTTCATTAACCACCGTACTGCGGTCATTGTTATGTTTCTCATTATGTTAATACGACACTACATATGCAAAATTCTATTAAATACTAGACATCCGACCTGAATACATAATCATACGTTCACTTTCATCGTTACATGATAATGAAGATATTCTTTATATGAAGATAATAAATTTACTGATGTATAATACATACATAACTAGGTATATAAATTGGTATGATTAGCTATTTTAAAATAAACAAACATTTTTTAATGTTATAGCGGTAGACAAAATGCAATATTGATGTAGATTGCCTAGTACTAATTTATAAAAGGAAAAATATTTAAATCAAATCTACTTAACTTAATAATCTTCAATAACGATATACATAGTTCCTACACGAGAAAGCACAGACATGACGTTGTTGTGAGACTATGATGAATGATGATTTTCACGAAAACAATATCCATTTTTATATCTTAACCTAAGACGTAAAAACACCTTCGGTGCTACAAGAACCTTGGGTCATTACATTGTCAGGCGAACAGTAGCCTAAATGAGGTGTAACTTAGTAATTGTCGTTTAATACGCGATAACAAATACGAGTAACATCATAAACAGTCAATGAATGCACAAATGCATTCGAAGGTTGACATTGGATAACCTTCTGATAATTTATACAAAGCATGTTCCACCAGCGACAACCGGGCGTCGGGGTCCTCTAAGAAGGCGGTGAATTGTCAATTTTCTGGTAGGTATTTTGTGCGTTTAGATAGGTATTTTTTTTTATTTTGTGATTCGGAGGTTACATTCACAAACGGGGCCGATGTCCCAATTACTAATTAATTTTAGCAACCGACTTTTAAGATTTTCAAGGTCCGAGATTCAAACCGATTATAAAAAATTAGGGTCCTCAAAAGAAGCTCAAAAAAAAGGTCATCTGTTAAATTGCTAAAGTAGTTATAAGACTTTCCAAAGACGGTTGGGCAGAATTTAATTTGAGTAGCTTATTTGTTCATTCTATGAGTATATGCCAGAGATGATGACGGCGTGGACAATAACAGAAAATATGAAGCTTAACAGTATACAATATTAAAAAATATTTAATATTAATTACATTAATAAGCTTCTCATCGAGGCTATGAGATCTTTTATGAAGCGTGATAGTTTATCTGCCCGAAAACATTACATAATGTTTATATTGAAAAATGACAAACATTGGTAGTATAGTAGTATATTCTTTTCTAATCGTCGAATTAGAGCCGCAGACAATCGACTTTTACACACAACTCTAGAAATAGACAAACATGTATTGATTTTATGGTCAAACCATCTCTTCACAGTATTACGTAAATTATATATAGATTAAAAGTTTCTTTAAGGTAGATCTTAAAATTGATACATCTGTAAAATAAATTCAACTGGTTTTTAAAAGAACCAGTTTAAATAGTTATGTAATAGACAAAAGTTTTAACGCAAACAAATAGAACGCGAAGAATATATTATAATGTAGAATAAAACAATATTCGTATGTATCCAATTATATTCCCCCAGTTTGACTTTATCGCGGACCTTGTTTAACGAACACACTCAAGTACGGGAAATGGTTTGAAGGTTTCAACGGTGTTCAATTGAACGAAAATAAGATAATTCACAGCTGTATTGAAATAAAATTATTATTAAACCAGCTAATGCCAGCGACTTCGTCTACATTGCTTATTATATTAACAATGTATTTTATGTACAGGGGAAAAGAAGTCGAAAATATCGAAAGCATAAATATACTTCGCCTACAAAATGTCTTTATTCTACAATGACATTCGTTTCACTGTTTGCAGCTGAAATATAAAAAATATGTCTGTTAGTAAAGGGAGAGCAAGCGCCGTATAGATGACCGTGTGAAAAATCGTTGTTTCCTAAAACTGTAGATAATAGAATTTATATAAAATGGGGATACGACAATATTTTTTAGATAAGGCCCAAATGTCTAAGAAATAAACTTAGAAGCCGCAATAAATATCTATCCTGTAGTTTTTTCACCTTTGATAAGAGCGGCAACAATGCAGTGTCGTGACATGCAAAAAGAAAGAAATTAGAAATAGCACTTCCTGGTTTTTTCTCTTTCATACATACTAAATTTTCGTTGAATGAATGCAATGGATGATGTCAAAATTTTCACACGCAGTGTGATCCTTATGTCTTAAGAATAAGGTATAATAAGCATTCACTTAATTTGACGAATTTGCAACATAGTAGTTTTATTACGTCTCGATTTATTTTCTGCGATTGACTAATCTTAGATAAAGCGTGTAGAAAATTTGAAAAATGAAAAAAATAAATCCTACGCCTAAAGTATCAAAGATATTTGATTGAACATTTGTTTGGAGGCTTGGGAGATGGATAGGTTCATATGGTTAAATTTATTGTCTTATTATAGTATCCATCCTGTATATTAGCACGATAACTAGAGAACATAAACGCACAATACTATATTGTCATTAGATACTGTTATTAAATGACTGGGATGTAATTGATGTTTAACTCCCGGATGTACAGAAAATTCGAAAACAGTTGATCCCACAAATGTATTTGTGGGAAGAACACGAGTAGACAGCCCCCCGATGGTGAACGGTCCACGTCGTCTGGACATTTGCGACACCAGCGAGCTTGATTACCAATGTGTTGGCTGCCTTAAAGGAACTTTTCAATGCTTCGTTTTGAAAGATCCCATGTCATAGCGTTCATTAAACACCGCCGAAGGAAGATCAACCACGGCTTGCACGGTGCTAAAGGAAGCTCCGCCAAAAATGTACTATTGATTAGTTTAGGGGGCCCGTTTGACAAGTTTTGGGGTAAAATGTATGTAACGTAAAATTGATACCTTGAGGTAGCGCAATGGATATACAAATCATTTGTAAATGGTCGTTAATGGTATTAAGACAAGATGCCTTTTTAAGTTCCCGGCGAGGACCAATCTGTGTCAAGAGCATCGATTGATGTATTTATTTATGTGAGTATGGACAGTGTGTGCGAGGTATTCACCATAAACCATATATATACATCTGTATAATCATGACTTACTGCCGATATTGGGTATGCATTTTGCTGTACCCAACCTACATAACATTATCATTTTAATCGTACCTACTCGTAGTTTGTAAATTATTTAATCGTCATTCGCTTACAGATACCCTAATGTACTGAACCTAATTATTTATAGAATACAAGGCAATAAATCTAATTTTAATTTAATATTCAGATTTACAGATTGCAGATACAGAAGTAAGATACAGAAAACACTATTTAATAAAGACTATTTATACCTACATGCATATGTGTATATCTTTTATAGAATTAATGTTGTGTAATAATGAATAAATTGGAAGACTAAAAAAAATATTTTTTTCATGTATATATTTTAGTTGATAATGTTAATTCTTAAGTATATAATTACTAACATTATTTATTATAACGTCGCGTGCATAAAGTTACGAATGTAAAATAATTCTATAAGAACAGATATGTTTGGCATTTGGTGTTCTCTGACTAGCATTTAAGTACCAGTCGTAACGACACAAGATCATATTATTATTAATTCGTCAAGTGATCCTCACAAAGATAATTCGATTATTATACATTTTATTATCATGTTAACAAAACTAGTATTATCTCGAAATCGACACCTTGTGAATTTCGGTTTATCCAACTAGTTCATATGATATAATGTACATTATAAAAACAGTAGATATAAAAACCGATCGTCAGTGAATTCACTATCTATATCTGTCTACAGTAAATCACATTTTCCATTAGCGCTTAATTAAAAAAAACACCTCAGCGCCTGTTTACGACTCCCAAACCGGTTGTGGACGATGATGTTTGGTTGATAAAATGTTCATAATGCTAAATGAATGCAAGCTGTAACGAATTAGATCCTAAAAACTGGAAAATAACGTTTGAAAGGACTATGGAAAACAAAAATTATAATATTAAAATATTAAATAATATTAAAATATTAAAATATTAACATTAACACATTATAATATTAAAACGTTTATTTCTGAAAAAAGAGATTTATTAAAGAAAATATTGAAACGGCAACGATATGTTAGTACATGTACCTACATAGTTCATGACCGTATGATCATAAAGTGTAAAAAGACACGAGGCTTTTTAAATATTCCCACATAGTAGGGTATTTAGATGTTAATTAAAATTGCCTGTTGCAATGGCTAAAACCTTGAGAAAGGATAGTCATATGTATTTGGCACTTGATGCTTTCTGCCTACCCCAAAAGGAGTCACGATATAATAATAGTACAAAATGTTATAACCACTGTGCTATTTGCATAGAACTACATTACATCTTAATACGAAGATTTATGGCGAACAGAAGAAATATCAAATATCCAACGTTAAGCAATTTACAGAACACTTGTGTATAAAAACGCCGGGAACCTCGCTTAGCTGTTGGCATTTCACTCGCGGATATTACGTAACCAATCGCTAGCCGCAAACGAGGGATTGACATATGACCTAAACCACCTGAGCCGTAATAATAAGCCGTAAAAGCCACACCATGCTCGATAACACCATAAATATAATATCCCAATCATCTAGTACGAGAAAACACGCATGCAAACTTACTGTAATCTAGTCTATTTTAAACACAGTGACAAAGAATGCTGTACTTGACCTTAATGAAACTAATTAATTGTCAAAGCACTTACTATTATTACTACTTTATACACCTACTTCTCAGTAAAGACAACGCACGCTGAAGAAAGTACGAAACCCTTGCAATTGATTACGATTCTCACATCCAACACGGCCAAGGAGATATGAGGCCCAAGAAACAATGGTGAATCCTTATCTGCCTTTCATATCACGGCAACATTTTCACTTACAATAGTATTGCTTGCACGCTTCCGCCAGAGTCAGCGGCTGGTTCAATTCGCACCCAACACTAAGGAATGTGAACACGCGCGATTCTGTGTTCTAAATAATATTCTGCATAACAAATAGGGGGAAAAAATCACCCTTAAATTTTCTCGGAAAATCGAAACTTTCGTGCGAAATAGGAAGGAGAGGCATGGACGTTTCTAGTAACTCTAGAAATGAGCTATATGAAAATTGCATAATTGTGCAAAGCCTCATATTACTTTATTGGATGTATCAAACATTAGCGACGTGAAACTAGGAAGAGCAGAGATAATGTGAAAATTGACTAGGACTACGTGAGCCGGCTTGCCGTTAATGTGCTTTTTTAATTCTCCTTTTATCTTTCGAGTGTGAGAATCATAAGTAAAACTCAATGAGCGTTTTTCTTACCGTGCCTTGGTATATAATTACAATGAAAGTACTTAACACGTTATGTATGTAGATATAACTCAATTCCTAATAGATTATATTCTATATACTAGCTGTGATCGTAACTTAGTCCGCGTGGAATTCTAATATTCTAAAAGTCTAAAATAAAAAATAAAAAAATTAAAGTAGCCTAAGTTACATCAGTTGTCAACCTCCTTATTACATCAGCTATCTGCCAGTGAAAGTCCCGTCAAAATCGGTCCAGCCATTCCAGAGATTAGCCGGAACAAACAGACAAACAGCCAGACAGACAAAAATTTCAAAACACGTTATTTTGGTATATGTACCGTGTATACATACATATGCATTTAGTAAAAAGCGGTTATTTTAATATTACAAACAGACACTCCAATTTTATTTATCTGTACAGATAATACAATTTAGGTTCACAGTCGTGGATCAACATCTATATTAATACATACTATAAGAAATATCAGATGACTGCGTCGTGCGTGCGTGTGTGTTGGTAGCAAGCGCGACTCCCGATCGGGAGGTTCTAGGTTCAAATCCCGGGTCGAGCACTACTCAATTTTTCTAGTTTAGGTTTATCCTATTCTGTAGTGGAACATAAACGTTACTGGTGTACTCCACTCCTCTGCCTACGTATTCGGAGATTACAGGCGTGATGTTATGTTAAAATAACGATGATCTTATTTACCTGTTATTAAAAATTAATGCTCAATTACGATTACTAACATAAATATTAAGCGACGTACAACAACTGTACGACATGCAGACAGTTATGTAACAGGAAATTATGATTAAAAAAAACAAATCTTTTTGTTCACAAAAGAGTTGTTTCCGGACAGCTGGTCTGTATGGGTACACATGAGAATTTATAACATTTAAAAGTAAAACTACCACTGTTCTAAGTTTGAATTTTCTTTGTTACCGTTACTTTTTTTATCTGATCCACTATGGGTTTCAGTATTTAGACCAAAATTAATTTAATTTGTTAAAATTCGTAAACATACTTTATTCGGTGTTTAAGTCAAATGTGACTTCAACACTGAATAAATGCAACTACGATTGTTATATCAATCGTTACCGCTGCTATTAGAAATATTTAAACCATGTATTGTCATGGATTTGTTGCTAAACTAGGAACCCATTAGAGTAGTAGTCGGCAAGTAGTTCTAGGTCTATTACGAGGTCCAGAAAAAAAAAAAAACAAAAAATAATTAAGTGTAGTACCTATTTATTATTTTGGTTTCAAATCAAAATTATGAATCATAAAACACAAGACTTAAAATTAATAAAATGTATACAATACATTACAATATTTGGCGGTCCGAGTTTCGACCTTTCGCGGTCCGCAAACGAACCGCCGGTCGGTCCGCCTGTTGCTGACCGTTCCGTTAGATCCTTGCACCCGACCGACCCACCCATGTAAGGCTGTGTATAAATATAGATATGTATGTATACATTACATTATATATATTATAGTAGGTATACAGTATGTATACGTACATATTACATTTATGAGAAAGAATAGATGTAAGCGGTGTTTATCTCTTTCTCCTGTTTATTTATTGGTGGCTGCCACGATGCAGAGTCGACAGTATTTTATCTCGCGTTATCTGAGTTTCGCAATACCTTGTAGGGCCGACCGGCGATTGGGCTAAGCGATCGTTTATCAATACTGTACAGTAAATTATACTAACCCAAGTACCTACGTTTAAGCAGATTAATACTTGGAACGACCGACACGAAATAGAAAAAGATAGGCATCGTGAAAAGGCAGTTAATTTTTATTCATTTTCTATTTGATGTTAATTATTTTCTGTTCTTTGTTTCTTGGATATAGAATTAAAACTGGCTAATAGGTTTTGCATTTCAGATACATAACAAATGTCGCATTATGAATATCGAATTACATTATTGGCCTTACATTATTGGCCTTAGACCTGAGAGACGAAAAGATAATCATTTTATCCCCCAAGGCGAACGCATTTTGAAATCGTATGCTTACTCAGACACGTCAGTTTTCATTCTTACAATTTATTAAAATTACACTTTATTTCTCAACACACCTGTTAAATCAATTGTTAAATTATATTAAGATATAAATCTTAGGATGAGATGTCTGTATGAAGTAGCCCCAAAAAAAATAAACAATTGATATATTTTAGGTTCTTAACTTAGTTGACTTTAAATTCGACCTCTCGATTTCTTGAAATCGCTGACTACCCGCGTAGTCCTCCGAAATTAGAATGGAGCGCAGCACTAGTTTTACTAATACAACATTATATAAGCGAGCAACATAGTACTAGATTCTAACGAGACACATCGACCAACAATAAGTACAGTAGGTAATAGCAAGTAGGACATAAAAAATAATGAATTGTATATCGACCGTTACGACGTTCAAATTACTGATAAATAATAAAGCAAATACTTTCACTCACACTTCGTCACAATACGGATATTTCATTAATATTAAAAAAAGGTGCATAGCATAATTATCGCACGATTGTCGCAATTTGCGATTGTAGTTATTTCTGCAGCATTTCAGCCCTAGATGGCCTTTTGGCATGGCAAAATTTTATTGTCTTCTAGTTTAAATTTCTGTAGCACTTTGTAATACACAATCAAAATTTTGTATTGTATTGTAATCTTGATTTTATTTATAGGTATAATTAAAACTGGAAACCAAGATACATTTTCAAAACCATAGGCAGTCACTTCCAAAGAAAATTTAAACTCATTAATATTCAAAAATTTGGTAACGCTTTCATACGAATTGTTAAAATAATATTGAATAGTGCATAGCAGTTTCAAAACACTTGAATATTATTTAGATCATTCAACTTACATTAGTCGGAACCTCTCGGCTATCTGGTGGACGCAGCTTCAGCAAGGAATCTTGCCGAGGATCAGATACCGGTGATCTCGAGATGTACCGATTTGAAAGTCTACGAGCAAAGTTGCTTTTGAAATCCTCACATCGCATTATTGACTCCACTGGCCTACTAAATTCTTCTTCCAAACAGTCCCTGGCCTGCGCCAACATGTTTTTGATTTCGAAACAGGCGCCTCGTCAAAATAATTTCATTGACTGATTAATGAAGCGAGAATTGGCGCGTATTCGTCGCCACATTCAACACGACCGTTAACATTTGAGGTGAACATTGTACTGAATAAAATGAATGAACCGTCCGCGAGTTCGTCACACCTGCTGCGCCGTACCTCAGGTAAAAAGTAACAGTCATAAAACAACAATGCTTGTAGGCCACAACTTACGAGAATAAATCTTTTAAGAATTAATTATTAAAAATTTCTGTCTAATTCAGAAACCGATTAAGTGAAATGTTTTAATTTTACACTATTCAAACATCAATCTATAACTAATAAAAGCGCCATCTAGCGGCATTATATTCGCATTATAATGCTTATGGTAAAAATACATTCCCATGCCAGACTTTCGTACTTGTAACGCTAAAATTACTTAGTCTGTTTTACACAAGATGGCGCTTAACTTAATTGTACGAACTGCTAATTTAATTACCTATACAATTTTATTTATGAACAGTAACTAATTCGAAATAATATTATGGTAAAGTTCAATACTGGCTACTTATACCGTTTAGAAGTTTCAAATTAAAGAAACTTATTTATTCTCGTGTAACTATGTAGCTATGAATAAACCATATTGAAATATGAATAAAGAATTATAAAAATAAAGTGTAACGTATAGTTTTGGATGTCATTCAGTTGTCATTTATCTATCATGAACCAACTAAAGAATCACAATTAAACTTCAACAATAATTTACCTGTAAAAATGAAGAAACAGTTATGAATAATACGGAACAGAGCAATTCATATGGTAAGAATCAATTTGTCTACCAATATACCTAAGTACATAAGTAACTACACATTGTAATTTCATAAGTTATTTAATGGCGGATAGATCCCGGAGGATTTGGAGGAAGTCTTTCTCGGCGATTAACATAAAATAAATGTACTTAATAGGTACGTACTTACAAGTTAATACTTACTGAAACGCGAATGGTAATCTTTTAATTACTTTGATACAAGTTAACGTAAAAGTACCTATGCATTTAGTTCGTAATTATGTAGCTAGATAATATGGAATTCAAAATTCGAAGCTATTTGTAAAATAATAAATTATTGCGTAAGCAATCGAAAACATTAAATTCCTACTTAATTCATTAGGAATCTTAACGTAGCACAGCGGTGTTTTAAAGGACTTCGTTGTCGTTCTAAATGTGTTTATTATTGTTATTATCTGTATACATCTGCCGTAGCCAGGCAATATTATGATTAATAGGGGGTTAACATAAAACTAATAACATATTGGTGTTTTACAGGTGACATTCTAACAATTCCACCACCAGTGCTGTTTACTATTAAAGCTTTTAAATATATTAAGAAGTTCTTTTAACATCAATACCTGCGTATATTTCTCCTACTGTCTATAACTTTATGAGGTGAGGGACCATTTAACAGCTTTCATTATTTGTTGACATTATTTTGTAATGTAAAGTTATATATGATTTCCATGTAGGGGAGAGTGGGATAATGGCAGCTAGCGGGTAATGGGAGCCACAAAAATTTACGTAGACAAAAAAGTACAAGTCGCACGAAATTGATACGAACGATTTCGGGAACATTCGATTATGTCGCTTGATGGCCGTTGATTGGCCCAGTAGCAAGCAAAGGGCGATGACAGGAACACATTAGTTTTGTTACACATTCTTGTAAAAAAACACTCAAATCTCACAACCGAAGTATGTACTTAATCATTTAATGTCCTGTTTAATTTTGTCTATTTTATGCATTATTTCAAAACTTTTACGATAAAATACGATAATAATCTAGTTAACCATGTTTTTCTTATTACTTTTATTAATTCGAGATGGTTACCATTCGGGCAATGGGAGCTACTTACGCTCCCATTACCCCGCTATAGCTCCTAATCGAAATTTAAGAACAGTAATTTAAAGATTAAGAATCAATTATCTAAGAGAAAGATAGAAGGTAATCGGAAATTTGTTCCTAGGCAGCACGACTGAGGAATCATCTGTCGATCTTCTTTCTTTCTTTATCGAGTCGATAGCTGATCTTAGTGATCAGCCATCGTGATGAAATGATTAGTCGCAATGTCCAGGGTGCGCCGGGCAGGTGTATGTTCTTACATAATGAGACATAGTCGCCACTCGGGAGGCTCCTTTCA
>DWDV01001665.1:0-12758 GCA_018245615.1 Mimoniades ocyalus | reverse complement strand
GTAGAAAATTTGAAAAATGGGAAAAACAATCCTGTGCCTAAAGTATGCAAGATATTTGATTGAAAATTTGTTTGGAGACTTGGGAGATGGTTAGGTTCATGTGGTTAAAATTATTGTCGAGGGGGGGTTTCCACCCTGTATATACTTATTGATATACATTTATCCGTACATATTGTATTCATATTATATCGTATACGACCCATGCGCGATAACTTAGAACAGGTACGTACAGGTCAGGTACTGGCAGCTGAAGGACTCAGAAGTCTCCGATACCGGAGTGCGTGTGTGGAAGAGAGTAATGTATGTAGAAGGAGCACGTTGGGTATGAAAGTATAGAGGATACATAGCATTCGCCTACAGCTAAGAGACCGGGAGTCATATAAAATAAAAATATCGGGTTTAAATCTTCGTATGTTTAATGCACACTTGCTACATCCATTTACCGTTCCTAAAATATTATATTTGTATCTGATGTCGAGTAGCCTCACTAAAATGTTTACGTCTAAAAGCATCATTATACATCTTGAGAAATTATATAACGACGCTCTTAGGCTCAAAGTAGACGTAATACTGAACTTGCGCTCAACTAGAAGCGCCTGAAGGTGTACGAAAATTGTAAGCATTTCATAGTTCGTCGACCAATTCTGTTATTAGTAGGAGTACAATTTTTGTTAAATGACATATATTGTTAAAATAGTTATAGAGCTGTAATTCTATCACATGTCCATAGAATTATCGGAAAGTATGAAAGGAAAACTTCAAGATTTTTATGTCACAAATAAATTAATGATCGAACAACGTAATTACTATCTTTGCATCAACTTTTACAACACCGAAAAAATAATGTTTGCATACAAAAGCTACATTTATAATTGTACGTCCAATTCACAAATCTTTAATGGAAGTTATCATACGTAGTGGTAGTTCCTTCTGAGTTGCTAAAATATATTATGTATTCCAATGTTTTAAAGTTCCTTTACAGTTGCTAAAATATATATTAGTATATTTACACAGACAATTTTTTCGAGCTTAAGCATGCAAGTCAAATAAACATTAAATTTGTTTTTCCAGAGAATTTAAAACAAAGAACTAGAGACAGCATTGCGATAAATGTTATTAGAAAATTCAATTATACGGTCTCTATGGAACTACAGTCTCTTTTATCACATTTACCATGAAAAAGAGTACACTAATATGGTTTGTAAATACATTTAACATAAAACCAGTAACATTTTATATGCCTTCATCATTATCGTCATCAACGCCTATAACCCTCACGCTGGGCATGCGGGTTGGGAATCGCAGAGCACAGCCTGTCGCATCACGTATGCTGCTGGCTATAAGCGGCCAGGATATTTAGCCGTGCCTAGGCTGTCGCGCCATACCGCGATATGCGATAATATGCGGTTATAAAATGGCATTACTTTTGAGTACTCTTATGAGTACTCAAAAGTAATGCCATATATATTATTATCTATATGTGTCAAATTAGAGGAGCCGATCACGGGGTTTCAAAGTTTATATACATATACGCTAGTAAATACATAATATTTAAGTTCTGGTCGAAATGAAACAATGAAAAAAATTGGATGTTACATTTAGTACAAACCTGTTTAAAAATACGGACGTTTAAAAAATCCTTTTATCATGTCATCATCGTGTCTGCTTATTTAATCAAAAAATTGTTAACTACATTAAAATACCTTGACCAAGTATATTTATTAGAATTTTCTTGGTCTTAAAATAACGTCCTATTGAATAAATAAAACGTCTGACTAGAACTAAAAGCTTCGTTTTTACAAAGAGCGGACGTAATGTCTGTAGGGATTTTCTACCTGTCAACCCAGCGTGATAGAAATTATAGTAGGCGGTAACAAAAGTTACCATACAAATATAATGAGTGTACGAGTACATACAAAGAGGTTGAACGTTATTTTAACAAACGATCACATACGTCGACTTTAATGAATGTGGAAGAGGTGAAACAAATCTGTCAAGAATATACATATATCAGAATTGAATTTAAATTTGAATATACATATATATGTAGAAATAATACAGGTTTATAAAAATAAATTATTCCATGTAAAAATATGTTTTAATTATTTTTACTCCGATACGTCAAATAGATAAAACATAGTATACAAGAACTTTGCAATAAACTTTTAAAACGTGTACTTGTAGATGCAAAATCTATGAATAGGTAGATATTACCATATGTCCAAATTGTCTAATACGCTCGGTCTGGCCGGCCCATTTCGTTTCACAAATAGACCATTACGTCCCAATCCCTTTGCTATTTCAAAAGGATGAGGGGTTAATTTACGAGCTTAAAATTTAAATCTACGAGCAACTTGCTTAATGGCAGATTCGGGGTTAACTGTGTTGTTAAGGCGTATTATTATGAAGCGGCCTACACGATTACTTTTATCCCATGCGATGTTTATAGATTATACTTTGGATAATTTATACATGAGTATATTGTGTAATTGCTAATTTTCCTGCTTCATCAACGAGGGTTCTTTAACTTGTGTATTGCATAACTACATCGCTTACTTTGTTATGTTATGTTAAAGCCACGTCCGATCAAACATGAAACAATTATTCTGTATGTATAAGTCATCGAAATCAACTGTCGCCGACAAAACCCAATCGGGTCCAAATATCTTGGACGTGTTACCGTTAGAATTACTAGCCGTATTAATGAATGGTACACCGTACACGACTAGAAGGAATTTTCGTCGATATTGATATTTGAAAGTGTTTTCGTTGTGGTCGAAGCATTAATGTATATGTTAGATTTCTTAGTATTACATCTTAGTATGATGATGATGATAAATACTGTCTCTTGTCGAAGTGCACAATATTACGAAAGTGTGTGCACCAGTACAATTAAAAATTGATTGATCTGCTTTGCTCTCTCGACAACTTTTCAAATTTTTCACCACATCTCCCCGCTGCTTGTCCCCAGGCAGCAAAAGTACTTTCGGTAGAGAACTTTCAAATTTATATAGATCTCTCGAGATAAGAATTTGTTCGGGATTGCCTTGATAGTATTAATAATGTACTGAATACTTTATACTTCTTTATTTGGTTCTGCGAGTTTCAAATATTTTCATAACATTGGTTACGTTGTGAAGTAACATTATCCCTTCCCGGTTCAAACATTTATATTCGCTATTATTTTTATCACAAAAATATTTTGAAGTATATTGGCGAGCGGCAAATATATCTATCCTAACAGACCTGACGTGCTTTTTCTTTATTTATAAGGATTTTAAATCACTTTTCATCTTTGTGTAATCTCATTATTGTTTCGCATTTAAAAACAAAAAGATAGCACTTAGTGGTACTCGTAAATGGCATTTTCTGTCAGTCAGACCTCGTTACATACTGAGAGCTTCTATTCATTATGAAAATAGATTATTCATATTATAACGTTTTACATTTAGTCCGTATCAGGGCGGGGTTAAAATACGTTCCCCGACCCCATGCCAGCATGCAAGGAGTCGTAAGAGGCGACTAAGTTCGGCGCTGGTAGATCGCGGTATGGCGCGTCCTACACCCTGACTTTGCCCTACCATGCCATGCCCTGCCCTGTTATGCCCTGTCCTGCCATGACATGTTCTTGCCACCTATAGGCAGCACTGTAGGCGGTGCGACAAGATGCGCTCTACGATCCCCAACCATCATGCCCATCATGAGGATTACAAATCGTTATCAGCGTTACATATAAAGCGTATATTAAAACAACGCCAGGCTGTAATGAATACTGTACTAGCAAATATTTGTGTTATTTCAGTTCCACGTGGAAAGTTTTGTCTACGACAAACAAGGGTGGGCTTAGAGCGACACATTGAGCGTGCGACCCGATAAAATGAGCCCGCTCAAACTAAGAGCGATTCCATTAAAGTAGAAACAACGAACTGCTGCGCTTTCGGCCCGGTACGGCTGCCGAGCGCCAGTTGTCCACAATTAATAATAGAGGTCTGCGAGTTGAATGCCACATGTTGTTGCATGGGCTCCTCTCGCCTTGCACGCTGAATACAGATGAGCTTATTTATGTAAATTTGCGTTGCCTCAGCAAGGATGACGGCCCGGTCGGAATAATCCCGAGCGTCGTAAGTGATTGATGCTGACGCCGTCGGCATTCAGCTTTGTTAGCGATTAAAAACATTTATACGCAAGTGGCTTTTTGATGTGTCTAAAGTAACAATAATAATTTGAGAATATTTTCATACCGCCATCGGACTTGGAAAATATAGACCTTGGTTAAATAAATATCTACTAGCTTAACTCACATATGCTTGTCGGGATATCCTGACTAGGTTCGAATCTTTCCAAGGTTCTTCTTCATGAGCTCCTGCCGCGGCGGTTCACGAGAACGCAGCAAAGATGTAGACCTTAAGTTATGCTAAGCAGACAGCTAATAAGCATACATATCTAAAAATTTACTCATGATTTTAAACCCATGTACAAAATAAAATTCTTGTGATTATAACACAAAAAAATTGTCTTAAGCAAAAATCGAACGCGTAAACGCCGTTTCAGCAATCAACCTCACTAACCACTGGATCAATGTATCAGATCTTATCGTATCTTAACTTTTCACAGTAGAAGTATGAAAATGTTCAGGTTGACATTTCTAATGCAAATCAAATTTTAAGATTGTATGTAACACAAATGTATTAATTAATATTGTGTGCAATTTAGTCACCAACAATCTGTATAAAGAAATGACCTATTTTAAATGTACAACAACAAATCACATTTGAAAATTTAAATACTTACTTCGGAATCTCTTTAACTTATTAACTTTTCAAAGTGGTCTGGGTCAAAATAAGTATGAGTCTATAACCTTGTCAAAGTTAAACTGGCTTATGACGAAACGTCGCAAAAATCTGTTGAACAGACTCTCTATTATCATAATGTTCATTATTACGGTAATTAGTCTCTTTAAGATTTAATATTTTATTCATCAATTTAATGCGCACTTAATTATAAACCCGACGAAACATTGGGGCCGATTATCATTTAAAATGTTTCACGCAAAAATAATTGAAATGTCCCGCTATTTTATACCACCCGCCATATTGGAAATAAGGATTATTTATAGGGCTGTTAATTACAATAATTATAGCCGTCATAATTTCACGTGTGGATAAATCATGACCGATTTCGCGGGTTTGTTAGTTAAATGACTAATGCTCCATGTAAATAATGTCTATGATAATATTATATTTTACAATTTTCAACATTATTAATTTGTATCTGTGTATTTATGGATATAATTTTTTATTCAGAAATTGGGTGACTGTAATTTGAAATTTGGTATAAATTTATCACTAATTGTTTTACAGTCAAAAGTAGCAAATAATATTAATAAATAATAAATAGCCATTAACATATTGACAGTAGTTGATAAATTATAACAATGATTTCAATCTCATAAAATAATGATCATACTTACGCATCTATGTAGATATTACCAAAGAAATATCAGCTTGAAATTCTATAATATTATACATAATAGTTAAACAGTAACTAGTTAGCAACTGTAGAATCCATTTCGTAGATAAATAATGAAAGTTTGGAATCTCTACAAAGAGCTAGTATAAAACGAGTATTCCAATTAGTGCAGGATTCTCATTAAGATCCGGGTTCCTCCGAGCGAACGCTGATATTGAAGTTACGTGATCAAGATTCAGTTCATTAGGTACAGAATTCAACATCCTGTTCCAGTATCCGATGCGCATTTTCATAAAAATTATTACCGCTTCAAAAATAAATACTTCCGCCAAGCCGCTGGCACTTTATTTATTTTGATAGGAAGTTTTACAACGTCCGCCTTGTATATGACAGTCTTATATTAAACTTTCGCTAACTCCGCGGAATATTCAAAAATGTTGAGCGAAATGGACAAGTTTAGTATTAAGTCCAAGCAAAGGTGCCGGCTTCATGAATAACGCATGGCGTTACCGCCTTTGCCCTGTCTGTATTAAGCCAAAATTCTTTTCACATATTCTTTCAGAATTCTGTTATTACATGATTAAGTATTTCGTATTTTATAGCCATTTGCGATATAGTCTTGCATTATGAAAGTATAATGATTCCAAGATGATAATGGTATTATTAACATCAAGGCTTTTACGTTGCGTTGTTGGCCCCAAGGTCTCCTCGCAAAAACTGACGACTTAAGACCACACTTTGCTACGACGGACAAGTCAGGCTTGGCAGAAGATAATGGCGTAATGATGATATAAGGAAGCGTAATATGTTAAACGCATATTTAAATGTGAAAGTTCTTTTAGTGTTTTTACGATTTGAAAGTCAATGACAAAGGAAAGATATTAGTTTAAAGCTAGGGAGTAAGAACGGAGTGCTTGTCTTCTTGAAGGGCTTCATACTGATGAAACTTGCATTTCTCTTGCATCTTGCTAATATGAAAAAATAGAGACATACCTGGCCACAATCACTATTATAATATCGTAAATTATATACTATTGCAATTGTTTCATTATTATTATAATAACATCACGCCAGGACTCTTACAGGGATGGCAGAGAGCACTAAGTGCCACATATTACCATCCTCACAGACCTGACGCGCCTCTTCTACACTAGACCCACGCTGTTTACAAACTCTAAATGATACTATTTAGTTTCAATGCAAAAGCGTTGCAAAATGGCTCGTTTCGTAAAATGTCATGGAAACGTAAAATAAATACGGTGACATTTTCGTAGAATAAATAATTTGGCAAGAAGACGGGAAATTCTCATTGCAAGCTGCGAGGGAAGGTGTGCCGACCGTGCACAAGTGGACCGCTCTGTCCGCGGAAATCTCTAATATTATAAAATTGTACATCCCTTTCGTTAGTGTTATTAATTTATTGTTACATTACTCACAAAGTCTATATAAGATTTAAGAACAAGTGTGGTTTTAAATTTTCGAACAATGTCAAAATAATGTCCTTAAGAGCTGTAAAAATGAGACACGTGATATATTGACTTTCAGACATTTTACACGATGAACATATTATCCTATGTAGCCTTACATCACATTTCGACCTGAAAGTGCTTAAAGTGTAATTGAAAAGGGCACTCTTCATAAGTACTACACCAAAACAGTGATAACTTAGTAGTTAAAATTAAGTCTCCCCACAAATGTCTTGGGTTCCGATGACTGTAAATGTTATAATATTAAGTATCGCTGCAATGGTGAAAGAAAATTTCATTCCTTCGGTTTTTCCATAATGTTGTAAGTGTGTAAGATCTGTTAAAATAATTCACACTGTGTCCATGTGACACAGTGGTAAGCAATGATCAAATGCTTACTATTCAAAGAGGTAACTCTTGTTCAATAATGGAGCCATTTAAGGTTTGGTAATGATTATGACGATGGTGAAGTATTAGAAGCGACAAATTCATGATACAAAGCAAGTTAGTAGTTATTATTTTTATACAGGATGAGTATAGAACTTTATACACTGTTCACCGAATTCAGTGGTTTAAAAAAATACATTTTCACTTTTGGTTCTCATTTGAGTTTAAAATAAATCAAATAGCCAAACACACTGATCACGGAATAAACCGACCCGATATTCACATCAAAGAAATCTACTTCTGAAAAGAAGCAAAATAAAATCAGATTCAGATAGGAAGGAAAGATAATTTTTTCACTAGACTCATTTTGTATTCAAATGTTTTTAAATGTTTAAGTAAATGCTAATTTTGGACTTTTCAGATTAATATTTAGTGCGTACCAAAATAAAACTGTGACCAAAAACATTAATAACTGTACTAGTAGCTAAATCCAAACAACAAATCGTAAAATAAATTGAAAAGTTTCAAAGTCATATTCATATGGAGAATCATCATCATTAACGCTTTTATCGTTCCACTGTTGGACACCACTTTCCTCTTAGAATGAGAAGAGTCATAAGTTAGGGTTGGCAGACAACCGTACAATCTTTTACGTAAATTATAAAATTATGCTCTTTTTTTAGATAATGAATAATGATAACGACGTCCTCGTTTGGTCGAGTAGTTGCTAATGCGACTGCTGATCGAGGGCCTTATTTCGATCCCTAGGCCCGGTGCCATCAGGTTTTGCTAACTTGAAACTAGAAGTAGTTGTTTAAAGTCAAGAATGTTAATCTTATAACTCACATATTTTTACAAAAAGGTCCCTGTCAGAATTTATAAATATAATGCCCGGAGTGATACTCCCTGTTTTAAACCAGTAGGCTGTCACTGCTTTGCAACGTATCAAACGGCGTAGATACTAAAAGTCCAATGTATTAAAAGGCGGTATGTAGTATACAGTAAATAACTATTCCATGTAATATAGCCTGTACTTTATAGGTATCTATTCATGTGAAATGAGTATCGCTCACACCCCGAAACGGTCACAGAATAATAATACTCAATGTTCAGGGTACAAGCCGAGATAATGCGGCTTACCGTAAATATTAATTTTCATGTTCATTTGTGAGCAGCATAGATGTATCACATATTCCGATGTGTACTTCGGCCGCTGAATATTTTAATGCGGATGAATCGTATGATTCGTTTGATCTTTCTGTATTTTTCATGCATAATCAATGCATCATTAATGATGTAAAAAATTTACGCACTACAGTGGATAGGAGTAAAATTATAGAACAATATATTACATTTGTGAAACATTTTAAACATAGTCGGCTATAGAAGATTATAGTCATTTTGCCAAGTTATTGTCCATATTTTGAAAAATCACAATCATAAAAGATATCTATTGCTTCTACACAAAACATCATACTCAGAATAATCCTTAAACTTAAAAATCGTTGAAACAATGTATGTTTAAATGGTTCTAATTCAAATTTAACAAACTGTATTATAAACGGTGCAACTCGTTGTCCTATACATTATATAGCTAATACATTTTAATATTTATTGCAGAATTCAAATAGCAAACTCAAGACAAGAGCAATTTTGTTTCCGATAGTGTATATTTAAATACACAAAGAAGTTTTCTGAAATACATCACGGTACAAGCGAGTACCTTAACCGTACTAATTACCAGATCTCAATGGAACGCAGGCTATAAATCTGTTGAAGCAGAGTCACGTGTCTTTAATTGCGCGATTGTAAAACGAATCACGTATTCATTGCGGCAACGGTAAACAGTTACATCTCGCCAAAACGAAACTTTTTCTGGACTCGTCCCGCTCCAATTAAAACAAATGCTTGCGCTCCGAGTTCGAAATTTAAATTTAAACATGTTTTTTTTTCTCAAGCAGTAGTGTTCCAGCGTCTGGTTAGTTTCAGTGTCGTGGGTGCAATTATCAAAATGCACATGTGAATTAAATTTATATTAGTTAGTGATTATTCGTTTGCTGCGTTTAAAATTTTTAAAACTCAGTGATTGTTTTTGTAGCAGAGGTCCAATGTAAATATGACTGTAATTACCTAAATAAAATCTGTAAACAATAAATAATGTATATACATATGTCCCTAAATAAGAATTTTTAGTTAATTTAGAAAAGTGGGTACAGCGAAAATTTTAAATTAATGTTTTAGTTGAGACTGTTTGATCAATCCTTAAAATCATTATCAGTTTTGTAAAATACAGTCGATGTTACTGATATATCCCTATTTGCTATTTTAATATTCATCTTCTCCCGCTCGGCTATTAACGGGATCAGGGGTCGTGATGTTATTCCGGCACACGTTCGGCCATGAGTTGGTTCATAATTCCTGTTTGTATTTCTCATGTAATTTTTGATTTCAAAATGAACGTTACTAACACAATCTCTTCGAAGTTTGTATATTCTATTTTCTAGTTCTGCAGTAAAAAGAAAGTTAGCTTCGATGTTATGTATTTTGTGTCCTTTGGTGTGGAAGAGTATGGATTAAATTAAATACGTGTATGAAGAGATCGATGAAAGTAACATACGAATAGATGAAGATAACAAAGATGAAGATAACAAAGATGAAGATAACAAAAATGAAGATAACAAAGATGAAGATAACAAAGATGAAAAAACATTACATGTATGTCAGCATATAGATATTTGTCAGTTGGTGCTGTCTGCCTACCTGTAAGAGACCTACCGTGACGTATATATAATAAGTAATATGCTTAATAAGTATTTTGTTTTTCTAATTCATTTTCATGATTCACTTTCGTACTTCATTTTCATAATTCATATTTTTATAGTCTGCCAACCCGCACTTGGCCAGCGTGGCAGACTATGGCTTTAACCTTGCCATTCTGAGAGGCGACCCATGTTCCAGCAATAGAACGATAAAACGGTCGAAAAAAAATTTTATTTTTTAGTAACATGATGAATGAATGCATTAAAATACTATTGAACAGTCATATTTTGTTTCACTTTTTTTTGTTTTTGTAAGTCATACTGTTGCAAGGTGAACGTTAAACAATCTGCAAAATTAACTTTGCCAAAATTAAATATTATTACTATGTCGTAACTACGTAACATCACGCCTGTAATTGCCGAAGAGGTAGGCATTGGACTGTAGTACACTCCCAGGATGCGTCAGTTACGTTTATGTCCCAATATGGTGGTTAGCCTATTGCCATACACCGGGCACATTGCCAGACTCCGAGTCACTACTAGAAAATTTAAATTAGAAAAATACAGTCGTACCCGACCCAGGATTTGAACCCATTTAAACTCATAACTCAGTCAATTTTAATAAACATAGGTACAGTTTGTTCGACCTCAGGCAACAATCAAATTTAATTTAATGATTTTGTATATTTTGAAGTGATCTCATATAACATCATTATCCAGGTACTTCAATGTTCGTTGGCGTATTATTTTGATACATTTGTGACAAAATTGGGCTTTTGTAAAATACAAGAGGGATTTGTTAGATGTATCTGCATACTATTAATACATACCATGCATAGGTACATAGTAATATTCATGGAATATTTTAGATTTTCTCTGATTTAGGAACTGCTATACTTACTGGAAATTTTAATTTTACCAGATTACTTTTAAATTCCATATATATTATATAGAATTTGCTCGAATCATAAATTCATAAGTAACTTTATCATTGTAAGGATACCACCATATGTATATTTTAAACTAAAAATATTCGTTTAAATGTCACAACGGAAAAACCATTGAATTAACTAAAATGTCAGTTTGTTATGTGTAACAGTTATGTTATGTGTAATGTGTCTGTTACAGAAATAGTGAGACAAACGAAAAAAACGAATGAAAATTGATAATAGTCATTGACTTAAATCTAATAAGCTCGGTACGGCGCAGTCTGCCTAGGCACTACTAAATCCACAACCCGCGAGCTCAACGTGAGGATAACGGGAAAAATGCATGAGGAGAGGCCTACGTCCAGTAATGGACTTAGACCGGCTGATGATGTGTATATGCAATAAGCTTGTTATGCTGTTGTATATTATATGGTTGTTATTGTTGATAAATAAATAAACTAATAAATTAAAACTTACCTCATTACTTAGTCATTAGTAATAAGTTTAGTGCAGTCGACGACTTACGGTATTTATGTCTTAGCAAATTAGCATCAGAGCTGCTGGGCACCGAGTGCCCCAAGCGTTTTCAAGTTGCGGGTGAAACCAGAAAGACGTATTTAATAGTTCGCAACTCCTTAATATTACTAGCCCCATATAGATATCCTTTAAAAGCAAAGTTCTGTGAATCTAAGAGCCATGTCTATACTTGCTAAAGCTGACACGAACTTATCATTGTAATTAAACATTAGGAAGTAAATAAAATAGGGGACATGCGTAATTATGCAGAGGACCTTTATAAATAAATAAATACATGTTCACACACAGACAACTGATCCCAAAGTAAGCATCAAGGGAGCTTGTGTTATGGTGACCTTCATATAATAGAAACTTATATATGTTTGTTGTTACAACCAGAGCAGCCCACACACACAACAAATACCTATGCTTATCACACGAATATTTGTTCTAGGTGGGAATCGATCCCACGACTCCCTTTCACAAGTTATGGTCGACAACCATTGCCGAACTGGGCAACAAACATACTTGTATATAAGAATCAATTGTTTATAAAGTATACAGGCACTAAATTAAATGATGTATTCTGTAATATATAGAAGTGAATGGAAAAAGGGTAGAGAATATAGCGGTGCTCAAGAAAAGCGCTTGTCTCACTGTGGGTAAATGCAAATGTAGGTTAACTGTTTGTTTCTTTGCGGAGATGATATCAGGCAAAGTAGGGCTCCCGGCCGCATTATCTGGTCACCAGCCGGGATCAGCTTATCTCAATTGTTACACATTAAACTTTAGTGTTTATAGGACTTTAGTTGAACCATCTGTTCCTGTTGCTATTTTGCTGGTATATTTTAATTGAACTGCTTCTATTAGGTAATTTTTTAAATTATTATTAATATTATTTCCGTGTAATTAACCACGTTAATATTATTTCACATCAATATTTATTGAATAATGGAAAAATATTATAATTAAAATTCTCCAAAACGGCGTGACATTTTGAGACATATTAAGTTTATTATAGACTTTTCGTCCATATTGTATACTTTTTCTTAGTAATTTACACGGTGTTTTTTAAATATTCCCTCCAGGGTACTCATAGTTAGTATTTATAATACATGTTAAGTAGCACATCTGTTCATTACATAAGAAATATAATATACATACGTAACTTCACGCCTGTAATCCCCGAAGAGGTAGGCAGAGGAATGCAGAACACTCCCACGTTTCAGCAG
>DWDV01001664.1:0-12758 GCA_018245615.1 Mimoniades ocyalus | reverse complement strand
CGACCCGGGAATCGAACCCAGGACCTCCCGTTCGGCAGTCGCACTTGCAACCAACACGACCAACGAGACAGTCAATTTTTGAAAATCTTCCAAGAATTGTTGGAGGGATTGAAGCAATCCCAGTATTGCAATCTAGGTAATGTTCTAACAGCTCAAAATCTTGATAGGAGAGAAACCTAATTCTATATTTATAGTAGTTTCAGGAGTAAGTTGTGAATGCAACAAAAAAAACTACTTATATTGTTTTTTTTTAAATCCATCATCCAATCTTAAACATAACTATTCTCTTTCTTATACACACATTCATCACATCTATATTGCTGAATCAGAGACCTAAATTGGAACACTCAGACATAATTGTTCAGCTATCACACCCTATAAAGACAACAAAGATAACACAATTTCTGTTAACAAACAGTAGACAGAATTCTACAACTTTTATGTGTAGCAAACTACAATCAATGTAAATATATTGATGTACAACTTAATGTTATACAACTGTACTAACTATACTAACTTATTGTTATACAAAGTAAGATGATATTTTATACTATTGTAACATCACACCTGTAATCCCCGAATAGGTATGCAAAGGAGTGTAGTACACTCCCACATTTCACCAGTTACATTGGTGTCCCACTATGTAAAATGTTTTTTGACTATTTGAGCAAGTACCTTAACAGTTGTACTATTTGCTTGCAAAACGGAAAGTCTTTTACAGGTATAAGTTAGATTATTTTTTTTTAATTTGCTTAACTGTCCTCTTATTGTTTAAAATTTTTGTCTTAAATTTTGATTGGTAAATTTCAAAAAGTGAAATTATGTTGAATAACATGGCTTAATAAGTTGAGTTTTTTTAAAATGTCTTAAATAAAGGTATAAATGTTGACATATTTGATTTAAACAATGGCATGCACAAATTTAATATTTATTAAAGTAATAAATACAGTAAAAAGGTACATAACGAAAAGAAAATTTTTCTATTGACATGACTATATCAACTATAAAATAAAGCATCAATTTTTATAACATATCTTTGCTTGCATTATGTTTATATACTGAAACGTTACATCAAAATCTTTATTAATTCAATAACTCAAACTATCAACACGAAATTTTTTAGTTATAGAAAACGTTTTGTACCTGTTGCAAGTATGTTCAATAATAATATAACTAAAACTTACTCGGACGCAGTGGCAGACTTAAGCTGTGGAGTCATATTAGAAGGAGTAATTGCCGGAGCCGTATCTATGGACCCTGGTGGGAGGGTCAGATTTAACTTGTTTTTAGACATCTTGCTCATCTTCTCTTCTCTCCTTGAGTCACGACATTTAAGCAACGGAGAATATATTTTTGCTCCCCTAAACTATCTAACTACGTGATTCACCGCTGTTATCAAAACAAAATAAAATAAACCTTATAGAAACCAACACGAAAATTCTTCTGTCACCGATTTACCGTAAGTACACTGTACAGTGTAGGGTAGGGGAGAAGTGGGAACGTCAGATTGAAAATAATGTTGCCATGAGTTAATTAATTATCCAAATTAAACAAGATAGTCTATTAAATTAGCCATACCGAACCAAGGGCCGATAAATAAATAATCGACGATTTTTATCCGTAGTAACAATAATTCGAATTAAATTAAGTTAAAGCAATTATATTTAATAGTGTACAGATCTTGCAAATCTAAATTTTAGTGTAAACAATACACTATTAAGCACAAAAAAATTGCATTTTGAACAAGGAAAAATTGTAAACTTTTAATGTACAATTGTATATAACAAAATTTACATTGCGAATGTTAATGAAGTACTTAAAATCATTAATTGAAATTCTAAGTTAAAATATAGACACGAAAATTCGTAGATGGCCCAGAAAAGAACAAAATTTTCACGTTCTAAACCAGGATTTCCCAAACTATGGTTCGCGACCCACAGATGAGTCGCGTACAAATATTGAGTGGGCCCTGCTTGTCGTAAGCAATTAATGATAATTCAGGATTGCGGTTGCTAGTAACTATCCATGCCTGTTTGATGAAGCTATGAAAGTCCTCCTCCCTTTTACTGCCTTATACCTATGGGAGTCCGGATTTCCTGATATGGTGAACATGAAAACTAAATACCGAAATAAATGGGACTTATCAAACTCATTGTGATTAAAAGTAACTCGAGTTAAAATTGATGTTAAAACTGTAATGACGAAACACAGGAAATTTCACCCTTCCATTGAAATAACTTTTTATATGCAACGATTTAAGTATAGATAGGCGTAGCCCTGACAACTTTGGGAACCACTGTTCTAAACACAGTTCATGGTTTTCAGAAAAACGACGATAATGTAAGTAAAGCGACGAAATAAACAAATCATTACTTTATTATGTTCTAAATTTGCATAAAATACCAAAATACAAGTATTTATGTATCCATTACCATAATGTAGATTTTCATTATCTAATTGAAATTACCAAAATATAGGATATTGGAAAGAGGATATGAATATTATCCAAAGGAATTAACATAAATGTTGAGTTGTATCAGTTTTTTTATTCATTATTTATTAGAACCTACTGAAAAGGATTTTTATACTGAGATGTTATATATTTTCGAGTTTGTCCTGGTACAGATATTAAAAATAAAGTGTTATAACAAAAAAAAAAGGTTGGTATGTAAATGGACAGATATAATTGATAATAAAATTTTTAATATTGCTAATATTTACAAAAATGTTGCAACAATTTAAATAATTCACTCTTTCATAACGATAATTGTGCTTGATACAGTTCAGAAAATCAAATGAATTAATACAGCCTAGCTTTAGTTAAGTATCTAAAAACAATAAAAAGACGCACTTTTTTGAAATAGTGAGATAAATAATCCTGTCATATAAATGAAGCTTATAAAACGTAAAATAATGTTTATGACTTAATTTTAGTTAAAAATGAGTTTATTCCAAGCTGATTCTTTTTCACATCTGGAGTTTGTTTTTTAGAATCGTTTTTTGATTTTTTACTTTCCTTGTTGTCTTGCTTTGTTTTCTTCTTTTCAGTATTGGGGCTTTTTTGGTCAGACTCTGGCAGGGACTTTTTCTTTTTCACTTTTTTTTTCTCACCTTCCTCTGGTTCACTTGAGGGTTGCAAAAAGGGTGTTGGATCATCCATGATCATGGACAGTTTTTGGAAATAGTTCCACAAGGCATCTACACAATGTTCAGGTTTAGAACCATCACTAGTTTCCCAAAGCAAGCCATACAACCTTGGTTTTAATTTTTCAGTCGGTTTCTTTAATTCCATTTCAAATTCATCCTCCAGATATTTTAGCCTCGCTTTTTGAGTTTCTGGTGATAATGACAACACATCATCTTCTTCCATTGTTGCTTCCTACAAGTATAATTTTGCAATTATATACATATGTATTTTAAACTATTTAAAGGTACTAACATTGAAGAAAGAAATACTTGTATCAAAAGCCCATCAAAAGGTAATAGTAATATATATATATACTGATTTCAACGTTACGGGCACATATTTTATGGCATTAAATAGTACTCACTTCATCACTAAGATATCCATGGGGTACGAACACCTCATTATCAACCTCATATTCATCAGCATCCTGTTCATCATCACTGCCTGCAGCGCTACCATCAATGCTCTCCCCCTCTTGCTCTTCTTCCCAGTCCTCATCACTATCAACTTCATAGTCAAGATATTCCTGGAAAGTTTTACATAATTTTTTTATTTTATTAACAGTAAGCACCTGAGTTGTATGACATGCATGGATGAGAGTTTATAGCTTGAATGTAACACCACACTTATATTCCCTAAAAAGGTAGACAGTGGACACTCCCACAATTCACCTGTAATGTTGTGCCCCACCATAGAATAGGATGTGAGCTTATTGCCATACATCAGATATGCAAATCTTACTATTAAAAATTTTAAGATAGAAAAACCTAACAGTACCTGACCCAGGAATAGAATCTAGGATCTCTTCATTATCTGTCATGTTTGCTACAACTCTAATTACAAGACAGTCAGTAACTTGAATGACTAAAGTAATTGACCATTTGCAGATATATCTGGTACCTGATCTTGTTGAAAGGGTCTTCGAGGATTAATATGAGTACTTTTCTTCCTCCAGGTACCCCAATAAGGTGGGCGTCGGTTTTCATGGAAACTAAACAGTTTAGGACGAAGCTTTTCTCGAGCAACAGAATCACAGGTTAATATTTCACCTGCACCATCCATTGGTGGCAATTCATCTTCTGAAATAGATTTTTTAATATTAACTGACATCATAATTTAATGTATCATTAATTAATAAAATTTATTATTAATAACTAAAATTTAACAAATATTACATATGTTAACATTTTACAATGTTTGCCATATTTAAAATTCGGTGTGTTAATAAATTGTTCAATTGTTCATAATGTTTTTAAAGGTTTTAATTGATTTAACAAAAGATTTTGTGAGTGAAAGTTTTCCTACACCAATTTTTCTAATTACTTTAGGAATGTGCTTAAACTGTTTTGTCTGGAACACATCAGTGCAAAACTCACAATGTTATCAAACCTTTTATTGTCCCACTATTGGCCATACCATATATACGTCTTAGAATAAGGATTAAGGCATTATTCACTGTCATAAGTAGTGATATTTAACTTTAAAACTCATTTTTTTTGTAAACAAGTCTGCACCAGAATTAGAATCCACAGCCCAGGAGGGGTAAATTGAGTATTCTAAGCCACTAGGCAATTACTGCTATACAAACACAGTTTTGACTTTGTGGAGCTTAGCTTTTATGAATAATAACTAAGTTTTGTTATTAAATCTGACTTACCAACAATCATTACATCATTGTCATCCTTGTCTTCAAGTGGCCAAGTTTTGCCACTTGATAAAGGTTTATTCAATCCTAGTTTTAGAGTTTTGATATATAAGGAACTTTCAGGATCATTCTGTTGCATCAATACACTGTCCATGGCTTCCCTTCTCTCATCTGTTAAATTTGTCCTAACTGTTGGTGCTAATCTCATATCGGATTTGATTGTAAAGCTTGAGAGGACACTGCTTTTACTGACAGGTCCAACAGTAGTTTGATCTTTTTCATTCTTCTGTTTTGGTACAAAGAAATTAACAAATGCTTCAGCAGCTTTTTTCTTTTTCTGTTCCTGTTCAATTTTTTCGAGTTCCAAGGCTTCCTGCTTTTTACGCTTTTCTTCTTCTTTGGCTTCTTTCTCTCTCTTTTTTTGTTCTTCCTTCTCTTCTCTTTCCTTTCGTTTTTGTTCTTCTTTTTCTTCTCTTAACTCTGAAATTGTAAGAACCTTTAAAAACAAAGAGGAATAAGAATGATTTCATTTCAAAAATGTGTTTATTTTATTTACACAGTTTAATGGCTGTGTCAGTCATATTTAGCTATGTAAAAGAAGTTTGGCTGTGGCAGCTCTTTATGTATTAGGCAATTATTATGTTACACTCTGTTCATGTTTATCCCATTTGATATAATATGATTGTTACTTTTCTCTAGATCCTTCTGTCGTTCCTTCTCTTCTCTTTCTTTTCGTTTCTGTTCCTCTTTCTCTTCCTTTTCTTTTCTCTTAGCTTCCTCTTTTTCCTCCTTCTCACGTTTTCGTTGTTCTTCTTTCTCCTGCTTCTGTTTTGCTCTGTCTTCTTTCTCCTGTTGTTTTTTCTTGTCTCTCTCAAGTTTTTCTTTTTCACGTTCTTCTTTCTTTTTAGCAGAATCCAATTTCTTCTGAACCTGTTACAATAATGTTTTACTTGAAAAAACACCAAAGCCCAGTTAATTTTAAACCATTCAAATATTATAAAGATAAAAGTAATTGTAAGGAAGAATTGAGAATAAGAGTTAAATAAAACAGAATGTTCTTGGGGAATAATGTATCAGACTGCCTCACAATGTATTTTAAGAACATAATTTTCAGAAGTAAAAAACGCATTATATTTAAATAAGGTGTTAAATCAGAATTTCCAATGTCTCAGCCCTCTGGCAAACATAATAGAAGAAAGAATAGAGAAAAACTTAAGTTGTCATTACAACACATTTAACTATGTGTATTGTTTCTACCTTTACTCTTTGAAACTTTAAAGAACTGATATTTACTGACCTTTACTATTACCTAACAGAAATACAATCGGAAATACAAGTATTGCCAGAGGCATGACTAAAGTCTGTTTAAGAACTGTAACTACCTATATTTTTTCTTATTTTGATGGGTGTATTCCCCTAGTTAGTACATTCCCTCTTTCCAACTGTTATTCCATATCCCAGCATAGAATAGTCGTTGAACCTGTTGCTATATACGAGGCACAAATGCAGACTTTGAGTTACTATAGGACATTTAACTTAACTACCCACATATGAGCTAAAACAACATCAAGGATGCTTAAACAACTAAAATACTATCAATAGCACTATCAAAGCTTTCAACATCCCACTGTTGGGCATAGCAATTCTCTTTATCACACTAGCCAAGTGTGAATTGACAGTTATGACAATAGTTTACTGACATAAGGATCATCCATTCAGTATATAATTTTTTTATCCTGTATGCCTCAAAAGGATGTCCTGAAGAGTATAGGAGACCAGCACGAACCCTATTGATATAATAATTATATCAGGCACTAATCTAGATTGAGCTACTAATAGGAACTTTTAGTAAGAAAACAACAATAATAAACAATAAATAACTGACCCAGGAATCAAACCCAAGACCACTTGATCACCAGTCATGCTTACAATCATTAGACTAACAAGAAAGTATATGTTACATAATATGTTGATACAAAGTAATAAATGGATTTTAATCATTATTTGAAAACAGTATTTAAATTATCACATTAGAAGTTTACAAATCACCTGTTTCGGAGTCAAATTAGTGCTTGACTCATTTAAAGACACATCCCCTTGGTTATTTGTGACAGAGGAACTTCTCATGCTACGTCTAGGGGTGCAAGGGTTGGAATCATCACCCACACTCAACTGTGAGTTATTCCGTTTATTCTTTTCTTTATCCATATTTCGAGTACTGCGCTTGGGTGTTGTGGAAATTGCTTTATTCTGTAACTCAGACTCATTCTGTGGCTCAGGCTCATTTTGTATATCAGACTCACTCTGTAACTCAGACTCATTTTGTACTTCAGACCCATTATTTACCTCAGACTCAATGTATACCTCAGACTCATTATGTACCTCAGACTCATTATGTACCTCAGACACATTATGTACCTCAGACTCATTATGAACATCAGATTCTTCTACGAACCTATCATTAACATTTTTTTCAAAATTAATACTATTTTCTTCATCACTTTTATGTTTATCTCCACATAGAATACCTTGCTCATGATTAGAATCTGTAAGAATTATAACTTCATTGTCATTAGTACTGTTCTTTTTAGGTATCACCTGATTTGATGCTTCCTCTTTACGTTCACACATTTCACTAGCTTCTTCAGAGTCTCTTGCATCATCCGAGTCAATTTCCATGCTTTCGAAATTTGTGGTATTTTTATTGTCATTCTCAGAATCAGGTTCCACACCACCATCAGTAGTTTCGAACTTTTTAACACGTTTTTTCTTTGATGTTTTTGACTTTTGTTGCTTCTTTTTCCAAGCATTATCAACTAGTTTAATAAGCGGATTGATTAACTTTTCTTCTTTTTGAATTACAGAGCTATCTTTACTGTCATCATCACTTATTACAAGCACGGTTCCTGCAGTTTTGTTTTCTTTAGTAACCTTACCTATTTTTGTAACTGGTTCAGGATTAGGCACAGAAAGCTTTCTTTTTCTAGATGGAGGTGTATCAGGTTTAGGTGATATATCACTTATAATCTTGAACGGCAGTCGGGCTTGCTTTAATTTCTTTTTTGATGGTGTTACTTCTTCATTTTCCGGCGACTTAGGTGTTTTCATGTTTATAGAAAAATAAATAAATATACAGCTTTCACCAATTTTATATGTTAATTTACTTTTAATAAAATTAATGTAAAAACAATTAGGTACATTCTTAGCGACAGCAAAGTTTAGTAAGTTAATAATGACAGATGTTAAAGAAAACGCGGGAGATTACATACGCGTTCTGATTCCAACTTTATAAAATTCGTAAGTCACATATAGACAGATTGTTTAAAATCAGTTTGTACTAAAAAAATATTTTGTAAATGTAAAAATCGATAATCTACTCATGTAAGACGTTTATGCTTTTGTTGAATATCCACAAAATTTTAAGGACTCTAAATCTCGAAGTAAAAAAAAGCAATGGATCCACTTATTGAGCAATATAAAAGGTTTCAGAACAGCGATTTGTGTTACCAGATAAATAACGTTTTTGTATTTTTCATTTTTAATATCACCTTTAAATAATTATATTATTTTGTTAAATAGATAAAGTAATATTATCTCATTATTAACTTAGCAAAGTAGAAAACTCGTATTTCTAAATTATAACGCAATGTTTTATTATTGATGAACGCGGTTTCTTTTTCTCTTTGTCAGATTACAAAGACATAGAATCCCGCCATATTTGAAATGGCGATTGGTGATAAAAATAATGAAAGACGTTTAATTTCCAACTGCCAAGTTTTGTTACGAAGGTCATAGATAATTGTACCAATTGTATTGATTTTATTTTCAGATATTAACCATCTCAATTATATTCATATTTCGACATAAAGTAACGGTATGACGAAATTAAAGTATGATTTTCGAGATGTGTCTATAGGTTTAAAAAAGTTGCGGGATTTTTTATTGGGAAGAAAGCATAATCTACATGGCCGATTTCCACCATTAGTTTCATCTAGGACTATTCCTCAGCCAGATATACCGCGAGCACCAGAGTACAAGTACTCCAAACAGTATTACTACGAGCGGCACGTTATGAATTCCGTAAAACCACCCGTAATCGCTCCAATAGCCGAGGGACCACCAGTGGCGAGAGATCCGACACAAAAAGCCGGTGTCGGTGGCATGAGACCTGATTGTGTAAGCGTTTTAATGAAACATGAATTTCGCTTAGGTTAAAATCCATTTTACTGCTCATCTTAGTTTCTTCGTATAGTTGTGCTAATTCCAAAATGCTATTCAAAAATACTTTTTTGTATCGGTACTATTAAAATTATGCTTGTGCAACTGACAATGTAATGCATGTATATCCATCTTTCCGCAGTATGGTCAAACATTTAATGTTTTTGCTGCAGAAATATAAACCCGGTGATTTTACAACTTCGCTAGTGATTGAATGTTAACTGATTGAAGCTATAACCACTAACACATTTACCAATGAGTACCTACTTATCAGTTTGCAACAGTGGATAATGCTGTAATCCCGCTGTATCATTGCAGGTTTGCTTCAGTAATGTACCAACGCCGGGACCGGCTTGGTGGTGGGACGGGCACTGCTACTTTGAGCACGTACCTGACCCTTCAGGCCCAACTGCCAAATCGCTTGAATGCCAACCGGCTGAAGCTTCACCGCCTAGCGATCCTTGTCAAAAATCCTAGAACCTTTAGCTAGTAACAGCACCCATGTAATACCCGACGAGGTGTTCAGGGAGTTTAATAAACTCTCACGTCAGTATCATCTACCCAATACCTTTATGGTGACAATTTGTCATCTGTATTTTATTAACATTCATTTTTATGGCGTTAATTTAAACATCGTAAGCATTATGTTTTTCATTACTTATTTGGATGACATTAAATTACATTGAAATTTTACATGCCTACCCCGTGAAGAACTTGGCGTGAAGACATGTGTGTGTGAAATCTTACATTATTTTTTAACGGTTTATGTTTAAAAAAAATCACTTCAGGATAGGTCGTCTTACGTCATCAACTTTTGAGCACCAAACCACATTGTAATATTAAGGTATTTCACTATTAGTGAACTCTGTTATACAGAGTAGAGTCGATAAATATTCATTATTACGTTAAAGAGTAACTACGATATTACTGGACGCAAAAACAATAAAAAACCTATGTTTAAGCATTGGAATACGATTATTTATGTACATTGTTCTATCGGTAAGCAGCAGTATGTAGGTACTTATTCAAGTACAGATATGTATGTGTAGTAGATCAACAAGCCAGCGGACATTCCACTTAGTTCCGAGACGTGACTCCATGTGACTGAACCCGTGTAGAAGAATGTCGTTTTTATTTGAGATCCAGCATGAAATTTCGTGGAATGTTTTGCAATGAGCGCACGTAACGTAAACCCCGAGGCAGCCTGTTTGTTGGTAGGTACATAATAAGGGCGTGTCCGGCTATTGCTACTACTGTATACAGTCGCGAATATTAGCTATATGATATGATATAATTTTACTATGTAGTAAAAAACGGTTATACAGTTTGATAGTATAATACTATTTCGTACTAGATGGCGATACATAAAATGATTGTAATAATACCTAATAGTCGTATGTTCTAATTATAAAATGCAATTAGGCTTTCATAAATAATCCTAATCGTGGGGTTATAGTTTGGAGCGGTAAGAATTTGGTTCAAGAAATAAAGTGATGACTGTTAGAGCATCGGAAAATTATATTTTACAAACTCCACACAATAACATCCAATGATCTTCGTTGCTATTGACCGGCAGATGGCACTGTACAGCATTAATAGTGTTTTTGAATTATATGCACATATTTGGTAGGTATTCTGTCAGTGTTTGACTTTGATACAATTTGCTATTCATGAATTGTATCATATATTACATACATCTGTTTATGGTGGGAATAAAGTTAATGTTTTTCGATAGGTAGGAGTCATATTCGCACTGGAAACCAATTACAATCTAGTAATTTTGTGTATGTTAATTTTGTTTAGGAGTCGTTAATAGTCGAATCCACATCGAGTGTCCACGGGCCCGTTTACTATTAATAATACACGCTTAAATCACGGGTCGAGTATTTCTAACTGGGTATTTCTAACTTAGATTTTCTAGTAAACATTTCACGTATCGGCTCGGAGTCTGGTTTTGATTCCGGCCTATGACAATATAGGCTTACCCCCTATTTGATAGTGGGACGTAAACGTAACTGGTTAAATGTGGGAGTATATCACGCCGACGTCCTCTGCCAGCCGTTTTGGGGATAATACGTGTGATTTTACGTTTTTTTTAGATAATCTAGTCGAAATTAAAAAATTAAATGAACACCCGATGTGTATTTAAAATGTTTATTTGAATGAATATTACTTATAATTAATAATTAAAATATTTATCGCTGGTCGGCTGATAAGCAAAGGTTAAGCAACTATTGTATGTTAAATGTCGCACGAGTTAAAATCGTTTTCCTTTGGCATTGAGTACGTTGGAATGCATTATCGGTCGCATTTTACTTGACAATGCTATTCGTTTGTGACGTTTCAAGGTCATCGTGATGTAACTTAAACGTGCGTCCACGTGCGCGATGTGCGCGATGTTCCGACGAAATGAAAACACAAAATTATTATTCTTACATCATCACGGTGTAGATAGGTAGCAGCGAGTGTCCAATATTACGATTCTTACAACGTCCTTTGTCTATATTTATCACTCTCTTCATACAAGTATAACGGTTTGGTAGACTTCTGACTAGCCCATCAGCGTGTATGTGACCAATGTCGTAGCCGAGCGTCTGTTTCCCTCAACACTTGTAACCATCAACAATAGCATTGATATAGAAAATGGCACAAAATTTATTAATATTTCATCATAGATATTGTTAATATATCCAGACATCTTTATTGTAGCAAGTATTATCGATATAGTGTTCTTATCGATCCCCGCTATTCATACTGCCGTGACTGTGAATCGTAATCGTCTTATTTTGCGGTCAGAAAAGGTTTTCTCTGATATATCTATAAAGTGTTTGGGGTCCCAGAAAAGGCCCTTTCGGATACGTTCGGCTTTAGAAAATTCAATGGATAACACTTTACGTAAAATCACGCCTGTAAGAAGAGGTAGGGAGAAGAGTGTAGTTAACTTCTACGTTTTACCAGTTGCGTTTACGACCAACTTTGAAATAGGGAGTAAGAATTAAGGCGTAAGGTTAGCAATCTTAACAGGTAGAGACCGGTTAATACATAGACTCGCCGTTTATAAGGTGGTAGATCCTCAGGCTAATGACAATCGTTTTAGAGTGATTTTTATTTTGGAGCTATGTGTTGCGTATTCTTGTATTGTTGTGACGTCACGACGGTCCTTCAAGCGGTATCAGAGCACCGAGTACCAAACATCTGTACCTTTCCAGACTTGTACTGTACCTGTACCTGTAGGTACTTCTGACCTGTATCTGTACCTGTAGGTACTTCTGACCTGTATCTGTACCTGTACTTCTGACTCTCTTCATAGACGTACGCCTGTTTCGAAGACTTCTGACTCCCCCATCAGTATTTGTTTTACTATTACAATTAAGATTTATACTTATCTAACATCTGCCAATAATAGACCCATTTACAGTCCTGTATTTTTCAGATTATTATTATTTATAAGTAAACACGATACATTCCGTGGTAACTGGTATGTTATATTTGTTTTAATGAGATGTATTTGGTCATAAATTATGTGTTATTTTGCAATTTTAGTAAATACTTATGTCGTGCCTTAAACGATTACAACTGTGTAAGAAGTAATTAACATAAATCTTTCGTATCTGCTATTCGTATGTATTATTATACATATCGAGGGGTGAAAGGCTATTTGTTTTAAGCGACATTTTTAGCGATTTTTAGTGATATATATATATTCAG
>DWDV01001663.1:0-12762 GCA_018245615.1 Mimoniades ocyalus | reverse complement strand
GCGCGAATGAATTCGCGCGAAACGTTTCGCGGCGAATTCGCCCCTTCTGGACAGGGTCTTAGTGGAAATAGAACCAGCCGGCATTTGCATACATGGCGAACATAGTAACCACTGTATTAATTTTTTTTTGTAAACGAATAGTGAAATGGGATAGAAAAAGAATAGCAGTGATTTTCCTATTTGACTCTACTTGTCGTAGTATAGCATAATGCATGATTTACACCAAAAAATTATAATCATAAATAACCAACAAATGGAAAAATAAAATTACATTTATAGAAAATGTCACAAACAAAAAGGCGGCATTTAATTCGACTGCTACAATTCCATTACTAAAACTTTCAGAATATCCGTAAGTCCGCCTGCTTCGTTGCAATTTCATAATCTTTTCAATGTAACTGAATTTTCTTGCTGTTTGCTTTCTGCTGACAATGGATCTGAAAGATTGCGCAATTTGTCACTGTACAGAGAGAGAATGTCAACATTTGTTACATAAAGAAAAAGCCTTTAAAATACACTGAAAAGAATCATTTAATGAGACAAAACTCCTGAGTGAGCATTTATTTCTAGACCTAAATAAATACCAAAAAAGTTATTATCTACCATACTTTTCATCGTTATTTTCGGTCGGGTAGTTTCTCACAAAGGTTTGCTTGGGTTTTTCGTTAATTATTCTAAATTGTTGATTCGAAATTCTTTAAATATAATTAATTGATCATAGACTCACGGTCGCCTTTGTCTCAGTTGAAAAGTATTTACTTTTGTTCGCGAGGCAGTGAAAGATAAAAATTAGGAAGTCTGAGGTGCTGCGCGACGTTTTTACCAAAGCCGAAAACAAAGGGTTGTTTAATGACGGTATTAGTGGAAAGTTCAGGATAAATTCGGGTCGTTAGGGGTTCTTTGTCAGCGCTGTATTGTGTCGTGACTTGCGAGTCAACCGGAGATCATTTCATTGGTAGTGTACCTTTGTATAGTAGCAAGGTAAAGCTGTTTTTTACTTTTATATTTTTTTTCCTTTGACCTTTTCTTTCGGGTGCTTTTCTTTATTTTGACAGAGCTTACATTTTTGTCTTTTGCTTTTATCTTCGCACCTTTACTGCTTCTATCATTAATATAAAAAACACTTTTGCCTTGTTGTTCGAAGCTTAACATTGTACTCTTTTTCATATAACACACCAAATCAAAGATGGAAGACTGTACGGCATTGTTCAAAGTATATCAGTACAATAATTTTATTCCAAAAGCACACGATAGGAAAATTAATCATGGATAACCTTCAATCGCAGAGTCAAGAGTTCAAAACTAATATTGTACAATGTTCAGCTCTAGGCCAATTGTTCGAACTACGAGTACGTTTTTATATATTGATACGATCCCAACAGCGACAGTCAGCGGTGTAGTGTACACCACGCCATCTTTCAACCTCCTTTGACGATTTTCTCGCATGGGGATTGGGAGAGCCATATTGTAACATCACTTCTCACACAGACACTCACGTATGGCACGCACATGTGTTAGGTACGTCATTGTGGCCCCAGCATTAAAGTACTGTAACTGCGGCTGAGACTCTTCATTGTCCTTAATAAATATTACGATATCTAAAATTGATTTGTTTTTTGTGTGGCAATAAGATCGCTGTTGTTGTTGATGTCGGTGATGGTTTTGTGTTGATGTTGATGTTGATGTTGACGTTGATGTGGACGTTGATGTGGACGTTGATGTTGACGCTGACGCTAACGCTAACGCTAACGCTGACGCTGACGCTGACGCTGACGCTGACGCTGACGCTGACGCTGACGCTGACGCTGACGCTGACGCTGACGCTGATGCTGACGCTGCTACTGCTACTGCCGCTGCTACCTCTTACCTAACTAATCTTTCATGTGGCACTTGAACCTTATCTTGTACCTAATAAACCATTCTTACGATAACATGATAAAAAAATTATAGCGACCGGGAACATTTCGTGAAAAATATGTAATAATAATAATATCTCATCATTAGGATAAAACACGTTCGTGATGTTAAGATAATTTCAATTTGGCACGGTTGTTACAATTCAGAAGAACACTTTGTTTTAGACAAAGCTTTTATCCAATTGTAATACATTTTACATGAATAATATAAATATTCCGTATACCCATACCCAAGTAAATATTTTGGCTATTCGCAAAACGACAACCAATATTGAAGACAGTAATCAAATCACAGTAATACATCTGTAAAAATACCCCACTATTATGATTCGTTGTTTACTTCGTCATTAGATTTTTTTAATGTAGGTATACCAACATACTTCTTCAGTAAACAGTAAAACTTTAAATATTTTTTAAGTAAAAATGTATTTAACAGCATTACACTCTTTCATATATTTAATCTCATTGTAGTTATATAAGTATTATACCTTTGTGTAACCGCTTATATCAATTTTATTGTTTGGTATTTCTTTCTGTGTTTCAATGAGATTGTAATAAGATAATTGCTGTCATTTTACACACAAAACTTTCAGTAGGTATATACATAAGTCTAGCTGGAACTTTGACCTTTGATATGTGAATATCTTAATCATTGTTCAAAAAAAACGAAATATTTAATAAGCGATATTCCTTTTTTAAAAACAAGTGGTATTCATCTTCTGTTTTTAATTTTGTATCATATTAAAGTGTCGTTTTACACTGTTTTCTATCCAATATTATTTAAGAAACAAAAGATAACATATAAAGACAAACATTTTTGGGTTGCCAACAAATACCTAAATTACGAAAGACTTAATATTTTATACTTATGGCAAGGGGTATAAAGTTTATAATGGTAAGTAACAAGATTCTATATCATGGTCCTAAGGTAGATTAAGTCGTCAAGTTTGCCTCCAGCCTGTCCGGGCACAAGTGTACTGAGTATAGTCAGGGCCGAGACGTGTAATAAATAACATAACCATCATGTTCAACAGCACAACGTGGCAACATACCTCTAATCTATGTTAACATCTGGGTTGACTGGTAGGTACCTAATGCCCTGCCCTTTGTAATTTAGGTCTAAGTTAAGAATAAGGAATAAATAAATAAACAAAACAGTCATCAATGAATTAAATCGAAGTTTTGTTTCAAAATCTTTTTGTGCTTCAAAATTTATATCGATTCCTACTACTGTATTATAATTAAAATTAAAAAATAACTTACCCTACAACAATTTAAGTTTACATTAGAAAATCATGTCCAAGCAAAGTAGGTACACGTGATGTATTATGTTAGATTTAATCTGCAAGTTTATTCCTTGGCTCTCTGGACGGGGCGCACACGGACGCCGGGCGTTATGAGCGTCGGAACGCGTGCAATAAATAACTAAGCCATCTTCTCCAAACAGCACACCAGTGCGTTGTAATCTTCGCGACACTTCGTTTGGCAATTTTGTATAAACTACGCTTTTGAAAACGTTCTGGATGAAACATTTACCCGCTAAAAATCATGTCGATACATTTTGTACTCACGTTAGATGACGCAAATACAATCTATAAATAAATTACATTGACTATATTTTGAACTATCTATACATCATCATTATCATCAGCCTATTCGCGTGTACTGCGCGACACAGGCTTCTTCAATAGCTCAGTCTACACGCGTGTACATGTCATACTGCAATGGTTTGCGACGTTCACTTTATCGCATCGGAGTTGAAAGGGTCGCCTAACTGAGGGCCATCGTTCCAGTTCATTGGATATTTTGTATCCAACGTTACAAAACGTTGCCAAACTTACAATATCACTGGCAATTGGCCATAAGCGGTCGCGTTGTGAGGCACAACTGTCGCACGATACTCTTGATAGCATAGCCAATACTTAGGCAAACGGTCTCCGCCCGGTACGCTACTACGAAGCAACTATTGGCCTGCCTATAGCGATTTATTACCAAATATACTCAATGCATCTGTGTATTCTGTAAATCTCTACATCTAGAGTCTCTATGCATTAACGTGCAATTGTATTCAGTACACCAGAACCACACGTTTTAGTAACAGCGATTCAAATACAAGTCAAAGATTGTACAGAGAAAGAATAAACATGTTTTATGTAAATGTGATGAATGGGCATTTGACATACGATGTTGATTTTTCGTAAATTCGAACATACGTATAAAGGCATCGTCATATCGTATTTCATTAATTTTGTTGATGAATATGATAATATGTGTATTGAAGAAGAAAAGTAAACTCATAATAGAGTTTTATTTATAAACTTTAATAAAGTACGTAGATATTTCATATACGTACAGAAAAACAAGTTAGCAACGAAAAGCAAGCTAATATAAACATTAAACATAATACCTAATTTTTAAACTTACTTTCTAGTGCCTTTTACAAGATTTTATTATCATATTTTTAATTTCTCTTAAGCAATATTACACGCGTCTAAAATTTTCTTTGTATAACTGTAAGAAATCGGCAATGTATAAATGTTATCAATTTGAAATAGTACTAATACTTATCTGAAACTACGTGACATAAATGCCATAATCGTTGATACCTCTATACATGTCTTTTTCTATTGTTTCATCTTCGTCATCAGCATCAGCTGTCTCAGTCCTCTGCTGGACATAGGCCTCCCTTAGTGGGCGCCTTTGCGTCCTGTCCTTAGCTTGCCGCATTCAGCTTCTGCTTACAGCTTTCCGCACATCGTTATCCCACCGGAAAGTGTCCTATACTACGTTTACGTTACGACGTAGTCCTACTGGCGGAGTCGCTGGATGAGCTGGAACAAATGCTGGATAGCGTGGCATCAGCCTTGCGACGATTGGGTCTCGGCATGAATATGGATAAAACCAAAGTCATGGTGAATAGTTACATCGATCCGAGGCATACTGTCGTAAATGGCCCTCTTCTTGAAATGTTTTGGTGTACACATACCCCGGGCGGACTTTGCAATTAGGTAAAAACAATTTCAAGAATGCCACGAGGAGGATCTATTTGGACTGGACAGCATTTTGGTAAACTACGTAAAATCTTCTCGTCATCCATACCACAGGGTTTTATTATTTACGGGTGGGGAGGGGACACCTTCAAAAGGTACCCGGTCCCTTGCGAGGGACACCGGGTTATGGAGGACTTTTACCGCACTGAAACTCTTTCGTAAACTTAAGGATTCTGTAAACTCCAGTGAAACGCCCTACTAGCGGACATGGTAGGGGTAACTACTTCTACGGGCCCTATACCTGGGAGAGACATAGCACCTCATCCCACCTTCTTCGGTTTTCACAACAATATGCGGCCACACATAGCGTCATCCTTCCCAATATCGCTAGCTAAAACGATTCGAGCTCCCACTCTAGCCGCTTGCGACCCTGGAAGCCTCCTTTTAGTCGGCTTTTACCACAAACAAGAGATTCCGTAACTCGTATTCTGGTCCTGAACTATATGGACATACTTATTCATACCTTTTTTTTGTTTACTGGGGCGGGGGGACCTTCAACATGTACCCGATACACTGAGAGAGATACCGGGTTATGTGGGAGTTTTTCCTCACTAAAACTCCCTGGGTGGCCTTCATCGGCGCTAATAGGAAGATCTGGGATCTCTAATGAAACGCACCGGTGCCCTCCTAGCACGACACCGCCTACGGGACCGACACTCGGGAGAGGCCTGATGCCTTATTCCATGCCTTCCAATTCTCATGACCTAGCACATCGTTATAAGCCCAATACATCAAACAGACACTCTAACGTGGTTGCAGATTGCGAATAGTCTGTAGTTAGACCATGTGATGGACTCTTATCTGTGTTACTACTACTGGCAAATTTTCACAACTGCCCTGGTGGTCCGGAGGGCAAATTGGACAGTCATTCCAGATTACCATTTTGTAAAAATCGTTAAAACTTGCCAGAGATCTTAAAAGCCATTTACATCACCTGACACAAGTTCTTCGACACAAGACGCTGGTAGTGTGGCTGAGTATGTTCTAAGGCTCCGACTGTTGTACGAGTAACATGTGTCCAAAACGCAACCAGCAACGTAAAGAGAATGTCTTCTGAGAAGCACGTATTTCGTTTTACCGACTTATACTACTGAGTTGTTGTTCATTAGGACCTCTTTACTATCAACAACCCGGGTAACAAGTGACTTTCTGAACGAACAGACTTATCGATCTGAGAAAGCAGCAGGTGTTAAATAAAAAGTTCTAGGTAAAGATTACAACTCAAGCATTAAACAAAGTTGTTACTTTGTTCAATGCCTGACTTAAGACACGAATTGGCGTGACCCAAAGATAAATTTACTCATCAATTAAATATTGAAAAAAAATCCTATTAACATTCTCTAAGTTCGTTGCAACAGGTATGACGACCAATCAAAATCTACCTCAGAAGACATACGAATAAGTAATTTAATTTTTGTATTAAACTGGAAAACATCATCATGTACGAAGGAAGTGTATCAAAGGAACATTTTTCGCATTATAAAGTAAAACATGTGTATCGCGCAAAGGGAAATACTTTAAGCAAACCGTAAATTCGCCAACTTCTAAGCCCACTAGCGTGCCGTTTCTCGAGTAAGTTTCAGACGAAAATTTTATATCCACTTTGCAAATTTCAAGGATTGGAGTAACCGCGTAGATACACGCATGTGAAAATTGATATATCTCAGTGACCTAAATGGTATTGGAGTAATGGTATTGCCATACATCGGGCACATATCCAGACTCCGAGCGACGACTAGAAAATCAAAGTTATTTAAATTCAACAGTGTCCGACTCGGATATGAACCCTGGAACACTGGATCGGCAGTTGCATATGCAACCAATACGACTAGCGAGGCAACTTGTAATATATGAAATGCATATTTACGACCTTTTGTATCAGTGTATCAGGATTTTTTTTTCAAATGTCCCGCACATCAACTAAAGCAAGGCCAAAAGTACTTTTAATATGTTTTGACTGATTGTATTGTTGCGTTTTAAAATAAAACTCCATGGTTTAATGATTAAATAATGCATAAATGGTTCCTTTTTTCATCGAGCGAACGTTATGAAAAACTGTTATGACAAATGCAAATATACTATATTGCGCTTAAAAATTAAACTTCTAAAATGTTCTATATTAATCAGGGTTTGAATAGTTACCACATAAAGCGATGAACACATGTTTTCCCCATAACATAGGTAGGTAATAGAATAATAGATGAACAATAATTTCCAACGCATAAGTAGCACAGACACGTTACCGTATATTGTTATCAAGAGTGACATTTCCGTGTTCGGTTGTCACACGTCAGCACTCGTTCGCTGTTCCACTGTAACCTATTTGTAACTGTAACCTACTGTGGAAAATAATAAGTGCTTCCTCATTATACGGTTTATAGCTTTCGGCATTGAATTTATAACTGCCCTCCTAAATTAGTTGCTGCTATTAAAGTATTTGCAGTGGCAGAATGTTGTAAATAATTCGTATTTGGACTTCGTAAAACTTGTAACAAAAGATATTGTTCTATAGTGACTATAAAAAGCTAAAATTAGGTACGTATTCAATGTTATTACACAGAGTTAGATCATTTCGATGATCTTTATAAGATTACTTTTAAGATCGATGCAAATGCGTTAAAAGTAGGTACTCACAATTTTAGGTGCAACTAACAAAACACATGAAAACGAAAAATAACAAATCATGTAACGCGCTATATTAATGAAAATCTATTCATACGAAATTACAAACGACGCATTAGAACTCTCTAAAAAAATTTAATTATTGTAATTATAGAAATTAATAGTGAATAATCTAAAACACTATTGATACCAGTATACAATAAATACAACCGAAGGGTCTTTGTACATTCAGATTGGATCTTACCCGTCATCGTAGGTTAATATGGAGTACGTACTCGATGTCGCACGTTTATACATGCACGAAGCAATGAAACCGAAATCTGGAAGCGACGGAGGGTCGCTGAACGCCACAATGCAGTTAACCGTAACAGATTGGTGGATCACGAGCTGCGCACGACGAACACGTTCACTTACATACGGCTCCCTCCTAACTTTGTGTTGAAGAAAGAGCTTAGAAAACATTTACAAAAGCCAACAACATCAGACGTTCTTACCTGCGCTGATAAACCTATTGACTTCAATGCTGTGGTCAAGTCAGAATTATCGTTATGGGCAAGTGTGTCGAGTTGAATCTTCTGGTCCGCTGACACTTAACTCATAATATCTAACTCTAACTAATCATAACATAATACGTAACTAAAAAACTAATAATAAATAAACTCATAATACATGAGTCTCACGATATTAAATTGCAAATTATATATATTGCAAATTATATAATTGTCCATTTTACCATCGTAAATAAAAGAGTTCTAGCTAATCACTAGATTGAACAAGAATCGACTTACAATGCAGTAAACTACAACAAATGGACGGATCACGATATGCCGCGCTCAACTCGAAATGTAACTGGCTTTTACTTTAAACTAACATCCGACTGTGTTCTTAGAAATATTTTAAAAAATATTTTACTAAGCTGTATTTCAATCTCAACTCTATAAAAGAGGCCTATGTTCAACAGTGGATGAGAACTTGCTCATGATAATAATGATGATGGATACTATAATACTTAATATAAATGAATTTGTATTTTATTAACTAAACCAACATTTCAACCAGCTCCCCAGTCGTCATAACATAGAGGAGTGTGACATACTCCCACTACCGACAAATATTCAAGTAGGTGTTTATAACGAGACAAGTTGATAATAATCTGAACATATGAAAATAATTAGGTAATATTCCTTTGCAAGGAAATACCTAGATAGAGTTCAATAACAATTTTTATTACATATAAATTAATACGTAATGAAAAGTAGGTACTTATACTTACAAAGTGTTCATTAAATTCCTTCTGAACAGTAAAATAATACATCTGAAATACCTCCGTATCAGAAATACAATAATAATGAATGAATTTACTTTGTTCCTTCAACGGAGCACATTAATAACGTTTAACGTACATTTTACCGCTTGTTTCAGAATATAACTTGTTTACATTGCTCGGAGAGAACGCTCAACATGAAATGATAGAAAATAATACCACCCCGTTTGATATTTGATTACAATTATAACTGTTAAAACAATTGTATAGTCTCGAGTTATGACCATTTGCAATTAGGCACTCTTACACATTCCTAATTAAAAAATTATACGCGAACATAAATCTAAAAGAACTAAAACAAAAATATAGGGAGTAGTAATTGCAAATCAAAGCGGAACTTTTACATTACGCGTCGCTTACAAACTCGTAAGACCCTTTGCACTTCAAACTTTTTCCGGGCATAAGTGAACAACGTCATCGAGCTGTATACGCTCGTCTGATTATCGTTTATGACACAAACTTTGTTCTGCGCCAAATTCAGTGAACAAAAGTCCACTGTAACAGAACTATATGCACAGAAATGTATATTTTTGCACATAGATTTAAAAGCGGCTTTCGAATTATATACATAATAGCGAAAAATAGTACTACTCTCGAAGTTGTAGACGAGTATATTTACCTGGACCAAAATATCCGAATAGATAAATGGAACTACGAGAACTACGAGGTTACTCGAAGAATCCAACTCGGATTACCCATCATACACCATTTATGATAGAAATCGTAAAAGTCTAGTTCAACACTGCCATAAAGGGAGTGTCCTACATTCCTCTGCCTACCTCTTCGTGGATTACAAGCGTGATGTTACGTATGTTACGTCAACAGTGTAATCACACCAATCCTTGGCAATGGACTATCATTAACAAGGACAGGCAATACAAATTCGTCATCAAGTTAACTTCCATTCGTTCCATTCCTTCCATCAAAGTTTAGAGGATTTGGATTGAGATAGAGGATTCAGAGGATTTCATTGGGATTAATAAACATTATGTAGGTATATTAATCCCAATAGACATAACTAACCGCGAAGTGGTCATACGGCACTCTGGTCATGCCTATTATTGAGAATAAAAAAGTTAAGTGCCTTCGAATAAGGCAGTTTTCAAATGAAACGTCCAATTTTATGTAATCTTAAACCTATTGACGTAACTCAGTGGAAAGAAAAATGAATCCTGTTACATAAATTATACGTACGTTACATTATACGTACTATAATGGTGTATATTTTTAAAAATGATTGACTACCTCGTTGGTCGAGAGGGGCAAGCGTGACTGTTGATCTACAAGGTCCTGGGTTTGATTCGCGGGTTTGGATTGAATTTTTTAAATCGAAATTTATGGTGGGAACTGTAATAGTAGCTTTAATAGGATTTTAACATGCAAGCGAAATATTTCCGCAACGTATGGTCTATCGGCGTTAACGAACAAGCAAGAGCAATAGCGTAGCAGTGTTTTTATATGAAAAGTACATGTATAGGCCAGTTGTCAATCACCTTGTAATTGAAAACAAACAGGGCGAATCAGGCTCAGCGACGACGCTCTCCGCGCTGCTCCTGTCGTGTCAATATCGGGTCAAGTGCTTTCATTTCTCTAAATTACAGATAAATGATAGCATTTATATATATAGATATGTATGTATAAGCAGACTCGTATCAACAGAGTATTATCAGGCCAGGTTTCTTAAGACAGCAAATAATAGCAAGTATCAAATATATCTACCCTTACAAATCGGACGCCCTTCTACGTTCTTCTTTCTCTTCATACATGCATACTGGTTTCGGAGACTGCTGACTACCCCAACAGCCAGTGTCTGACCTAATTGGTAAAATTACGTGAGTCTCAACGAACAATAGAACGACATAAAAGATTCGTTATGAATACCATTACAAAAGGTTTAGATTAAACAACTTTTGTACTAATACAGCAAGTGATAATACTTTTTACATCTGAAAAACAAACTATTTTTTCTCGTTACGGAATGAGTATTTAAAGATTTGCAATTTGTATTTATTGTACTGAAATTGAGAGCAACTAGAAATTACTATAGCGTTTTGTGCGCTTTGATTGTGCGTTTTGTATTACTTTGATTGTTATCGTTGTATTTGATGGCATTGTAATTGCGATCAATTGTTCAACGATTGCTCAGTGTATGCAACGTAAAAAGATTTTAATTGAATGGAACATTTTCATATATCAATTTGTTCCCTTTATTTTTTGTGCATGTAAAATAAAATGTACTATTATCATATGTACATATACTAAATAGAAAAGTTACAAAACGTCTAAACTTGCCAATGACGAGCGAACCGTTCTCGTAAAACCCCAAGCGGCCGCACCCTAATATTAATATTGCAGAGACCGACAGACAGACGGTATGTATGTTTTGGTTTTTATTGTATTAAACAACTTATCTGAACCAATTTACAGACACAAATATGGTAACACAAGTAGGTAAGTAAGCACAAAATATGGCTCGCGATGACCTCAGCCGTACTTACTCTTTGTTCTTCTAATCTCGACTTTCCTTTCAGATAGCGTTCAGTCAGCTTTTAAATTAAGAATTTATTTCAAAACTTCATACTTTCCGCTTGCCTTTGTGTTGCATCACAATGAAAATTATTATCAATTGGAAAACTTTGTGTTTCCCACAACTTCAGTAAACCGTTGCTTTTTATTTGCCCGTCTCAAAACTTAGATCATACTGGAATATCCCGGTTTTTATAAGATTATTTTTTAAATTTTCATGTGCTAATTTCTAAATAACTATTACCTAAAGGTTTTTATAATACGAACTTATGTCATATATTTTTATTCTATATAGGTACATAATTATCGCTAGGACCGTAACATCCAGTAGGTACTTTTATATAGTAATACATTTAATAGAAGTAGTCATTTATTATTAATTTCGAACTGTAAAGTGTCATTGTCGTCAAAGTCCATTTTTTATTAAAGGAGTTACAAAAACTGTCTGACTTAACAATTCACAACACAATATCCCACGCGGATTCAACTTCAACTTGTTGGGACATCCATTATTAATATCATTAAGTACTAAAATTTTCCAGCTATGCTGTGTTGCATTCATATAATCAGCTCAGTAATCGTCTTGAATATTTTTAGCAAAGACATCTGACTCCAGTTGGCTAAACTATTCGAATGCCTTTGTGAACTGCCAACTATTATACTGATGGTAAATCTCTATTTTTCCCTCGCGGCCACAACAACCCCTATACTGAGCAAGTTAATTAGGGTCAAAGTGAAAACTACTGTAAAATGGCCGCTTAACTCGAATATAACTCCGTATTTCCATTATTAATCACTACAGTGCTATCAGGGCTCTTCGCTTGATTCATGGCATCACGCTACGCCAGTTTACTTTCATCATAATTATTTATGCCATATACAAATAGACACATATTAGCGTCTTTGCATGTAAAAATGAGATTTTTGGCACCTTTAAATTTTTTTAAATAGTTGTGTAATAATCGTCCAACATAGCATTGCAAGAAAAAAGCTAAACAATAACCATCTGTACCTTCATAGATAGACCTAAGCGTAATCAAGTTGTTAAGTACTAATTCATTGTGTTTTAAGAAAAAACCATGGTACGGAGGGAAAAGAATTTATTTAAAAAATCTCGTATGAAATAGCAGTTGTAAAAAACGATTTAAAAGTTAAAAGATCAATATAACGTTAGTTCACGCCTGTAATCCTCCTAGAGGTAGGCAGAGGTGTAGTACACTCCCACGATTGACCAAATACGTTTACATCCCACCACAGAATAGGTCATACACCAGACACAAATGCAGATTCGGAGCCACTACTAGTAATTTTAACTAGAAATTCT
>DWDV01001662.1:0-12762 GCA_018245615.1 Mimoniades ocyalus | reverse complement strand
GAATATCCTTCACATATTTAATTCTTTCAATACTTCTGATCATAAGTTTACAGAAATGAGAGTTTGTGTGACACTTGCAGAGAGTTATTTATTCACACCACAAGTCAAATATAAGAAATACAACGTTCATTATCTTGAAATAAGCAAGGTACTTACACGCAGTTTTGATGAATTTTTCCGTCAAAGACTTGACCGAACTCTGCCGCACTGTTTTCCTATTTTCCACACGCCGCTCCGTTCCCTCGCTCCTTTCCGACTTCTCCATCCTCTCTTTTCCGCGCCTATCTTCTCTCCGCTCTGTAGTTTCAGTACTCTTCTTTTCTATTTTTTCTCTGTGTCGTCTGTCGCTCTGCGTGTTGAAAGTTTCAGTTTCGTACTGTTCGATGTCTCTTTGGCCGTGGCTGTCCGCTTTCCTCTCAGTATCGCTCAAGTCGAGGATCTCTATCCGTTCCTTCTGTGCGTATCTCTGTTCTTTCTTGTCGAAGCTCTCAGTGCCACTTTCGATTCTACTTTCAGTGACACGTCGATCGCTGTGCGTGAATTGGTCGAGCGCCGCTCGCTCGTCTTTCTGTAAGTGTGGAGTATGATTAGTATATACTGCCTCGGTGGTCGAATGGGTGCAAACGCGATTGCCGATTGAGAAGTCCTTCCTGAGTTCAAATCTCTGGTCGGGTACCATTCGATTGTTCTAAGTGGTGGCTCGGGGTCTGGATTTCTGTCCAGTGTATGGCAATAGACTTATCTCCTATTATTTAGAGAGACGAAAGTTATTATAAAAACTGTTATTATGGGTTATTGACATGGCCAATTAAAATGATATTTTACTAGGCATCTTACGAGACGAATCAGGCAACATAATAGGCAATCCTATAATGCAACACGTAGATCTATCTTATGATAACAAACGGTGACGATGTGCCTCGTTTAATTATTAATAACTTACAATTTACTCGAATACGTAAGTTATTCATAGAAAACTTTTACCCGATACAGGTAAATAATCAGTGTGTATAAGAATAATTATTGGGTAAAAAGTTCAAAAGATAATGCACCATAAGAACACGCGGAAAACAAAATTGTATGACAGTATCATTGCGGTAAGACAATGTTCAGGCACTCACATTGTGTGCTTCTTGTAGGGTCGTGCCGGTGTCACCGCCAAACTTCTTCGTTGTGGTGATGGCTGCGAGGCCGTGTAACCTTGAAGGTCGTTCCCCTTGACTTTTGAGCAGTTTCTCCAAGTCCTCGGGCTCCGTGGAGTACGCCGTGACGGACACGGTGCCTTCTGGCTCGCCGCCGTTTCGCGAGTGGAACTCTTGTCGAATCACCGTACCTTTCACTGTTTGGCGGAAATCGCAAAAAATGTGTACCAACCGTTTACATAAATAACCTTTGTTAGCTGTTCGGCATGTTGCACAATGGACTGCCCGTGTTTTACGCGTATAACAGTACTCATTTCTTTGCTGAGACGTGTAAGATAGGTATGTGTCAACACGATTCAACAAGCCACGTCAGTCTGTTGTCGTATCTCTTAATATACACAAAAAACAGCCCGACTGTTTGTTCAGCAGATCGATTTGATTAAGTTTTATTTCTATTTCATATACCTATCTAACATGTTTGGTTTGACTTTTTCGTTCGATAGCTAATAACTTTATAAAACAATACACTCCGATGCAACGATTTTAGCAATATAAGCAATTTATAAATATAAATGTTCTAGATCGTATCAAATATAAAACCAAACATAACGTAATCATTATTGAAAAAAAAATGCAAATGACAACTGTACAGTAGCGTATATCCACTTATTGAAATAAGACAGTCAACTGTGTAAACATGTACTTTATAATGTATTCTGTGATTCATAACGTAAGCATACCTTGATAGTTTGCTGCTCCATTTCTGAGCGCCTTGATTCCAAACAGCGGTCTCCCGTCGGCGTCTAACGGTCCCGGGCCGTAGCTTGACGTAATTACATCTATAGGTTTACAGATGACTTTAGATGGACTGGCAGCTCTATATTTTGGCTTTTCGGCTTCTATCTTTTTAGTACTAAACGTACGCGTTTCGGATGTAATCTTTTTCAAATTTCTGTTCGTTACCCAAGATGGCTTCTCTTCCTGTTGCTGTTTTGGTGGAATCTTCTTTTCAATATCATAAACGGTTTTCACAATTACTTCCTTCTTACTCATAGTATCAGATTTCTGGCGCTTGATTTCTGGCGTCATAGTTCTCTCAGGGCTTTGATGTTTACGATTTAAGCTTTGCTTGCGTTCGGGGCTTTGAGCTTTGGAATCAGGTCCTTGCTTACGATCGGGGCTTTTAGGCTTACGATCGGGACTTTGAGGTTTGCGATCGGGACTTTGAGACTTGCGATCTGGGCTTTGCGTCCTGAGATCAGGGCTTTGTGCCTTACATTCGGGACTTTCTCCTTTACGATCTGGACTATAATTTTTACGTTCCTGGGTTGGTACCTTTCGCTCTGGACTACGTTTCTTATCGGGCGACGGAGATCGTTTGCCGTTTAGATGAATAATCTCTATATGATCTTTTGAGGATGCGCGCTCAGTTACACTCTTCGAAACAGTCGTGGATTGTCGTGACTCTACAGCACGATGTTCTGTTACTCGTCTGTTCTTGTCTTCACTGATTTTTTTTGTCTTAATATCCATGAATTTTAATTTATCTGTTTCATTGAGCCCTATCTTTTTCATATAAGCTGAGGCATACTCATTAAAGCGATTCGCTTTTGATTTAGGAGTTGCCGTTTTAGTGGGCGAAAGAGGCCTACTTTTCTTTTCAGGGCTGGGTTGACGAACTGGGCTTTTTTGAACTCCCCTTAACATAGGCTTTTCAGGGCTATTAGGCCTATGACGTTTGTCACTCAATGGTTTATTTGGTTCTTTAGTGTGACCGTTCAAAATAGGTTTTATTTGATCGCTTTGGTGCATTCGATCTGGTGAAGGTCTATGAGATGACGCCTTAGTGACAATGTTGGTGGCTAATACTTTTGGGGATATCGATTTGGTTTGCGTGTCTACAGAGAAAGTTTTCTGTGGTGATGGTTTAATATTTCTTTCAGGTGACTTAGTAAGCTGACGATCCGAAGACTTAGTTTTTTCGACTCTAGTGGAATGTTTAGAATGTTTTACAAATGTCGAAGTATCGACTTGATCAGTTTCTAATTTCTTCTTTGCGACACGTATTTGAGCTCTTATACGTCGTCTTTGCTCATAGCCCACGACCTTTTCCAACTGAAAAGTAAATAATAATTTATTGTGTAATATACAAATCTGCTACAAATATAAAAATTATATAAATATTTGAAAACATACTGACCATTTGTTCTAGAAGATCCAGGTCAAAAATATCCTCAATGCAGGGTTGGTGATGTTCCACGCTACTGCGGCGCCTTTCACTGCTTACAGTAGATCTTTCGACACTCGTTCTTTTTAATTCAACCCCAAACTTGCCACTGCCCCGTCTGCTGCTTACTTCAGTATCTGTTATTTCGATGATTTTTGGTTCTTCTTTTATTTGACTAGTTTTAGTTGGACGTAAGTAGCCAGGAACCTTGTCGTGGGGTTTTTCAGACTTATCTGAATCAGGTCGCACTTGCTTAGGAGATTCCGCTCGCTCTGCAGTAGGATAACGAGGAAGAACAGTTTTAGTAGATATTGTTGTTTCAGACTCTTGACGTAACGGCGATTTAGTCTTGTGAATTTCAGGCGATTGCGTTCTAAAACGTGAGGGGCTACTACGTAATTTTTCGTCACTGTTACGACTGTTTTGTTGAAATTTATTTACTGTATGATCTTTGGAAATAGTGGCAGGTAATATTTCATCTTTTTTTGTATCAATATTTGATAAAAGTACAGACTCGTCTTCTAGAGATGGGTGTAACACAAATTTAGCATCAGTTTTAGATGTCTTTTTGGTAACACCTATATCAGTTAATTTTGTGGTTTTTGCATAGGTATCCTTTGTTTTTTGAGTTGTAGATGCAATGTTCTCGAATAGGGCTTTAGCTTTTTTAACAGCTTCACTACTACGTAAAGTTGTTATCTTCACTGGTGGGTTACGATCAGACTTAAGATTAGGGTTAGCTTGCTCCTTGTGTTTTATTCGAGACGTTGTAGTTTCTTTCGCTGAAATTTCTCGTTTACAGTTTTCATCGTAATGGTCATAATATTTATTAACATTTATGTTGCTATTATCAACATTCTTTATTACAACCGTAGTATCGTCCTCAGTGTCATCGACAATTTTTTTCATAATTTTATCATGTTCTTCTTTGATTCTTTTCTCTTTTTCCTCCACCTCGTGTGTTTCGCTTAAAAATTGCTCAGCTGTCTTGACAAACTTATTAACTTTGTCGGATACACTTAGTAAACAGTCATCACTTTTTAATGAATCATCAATGTCACTGAAGTCAGGACGTTCTATTTTTTGTGGTGGTTTTGGTTTAGATGATTTTACATTTTCAGCTGTTTCAACAAATAAATGAGCTTTATCATTAACACTCAACTTTGTATAATCGTCTTGATATGTGGTATTTTTGTCATATTCATCCAAAATATTTCGTGAAGGGCTTTTATTGTCTTTTGTTTCCCGTGGGCCCTTCGCAAATTTGTTTACTTTTTCGGAAACTGACAATAAACATTCGTCCGTTTTTGTACTTTCAGTGTCAAAATCAGAGTGAACTTTCTTTTCTACGTTTTTAAATTGATCAGAATCTTCTTTAGATCTGTTACGTACATCTGTTTTGTCGCTGAATTTGGACACTTTTTCATTGATATTAAGAGAATTATCAGTATAATCTATATCCGTTCGTTTTACAAATAATTCATCGTCTTCACATATTTCGACAATGTCATCTACAATAGATTCAGATTCATGTATGGTATGATATGTACGTTTATTAAATTCATCGTCGGGTTCATTTACCTCGTCTGGGAATCTAGGAGTACCGACTTCTTCTAAAAAGCCAACAGGCGTGGGGCAGATACGGTCAGGAGAATTTTCTCTAGAAGATTTTGCTTGTTGAACATCAATAATAATATCATCATCATCTTCTGTTGAATTGTTTAACGCAGTGGCGGATTTAGGTTTACTCGTCGGAAATTTGGCTTGAGAATTTTTCGGTTGAGGCTTTTGCCCTTTTGTCGAAATTGGCTTTGGTGCTTTGGTTGTGGACATATCATTCACTTGTATTTCTGGTCTTGACTTTACTCTTTGAGATGGAATTTTCTTAGTCTTTAATGTAATATCACTTGTAGTGCGGATGACTTTACTATCTGCATCTTTTCTGGGGTTTGTATTTTCTTTATTGATGCTCTTTGGAGTCAATAATTGTTTTGAATCAGGTTCCACCGTTTTCTGAATAGCACTCGGACTTGACTTTGATGTAAATTTATTTGTGGTAATTTTCGAAAAACTATTATGTTTTATAGTATTTATTATCTTTCTAGTATCGGTTGGTTTTTCTATAATTTTATCCGTTCTTGTTGGTAACGTAGGGCTCGGTGATGGTTTTCGAATATGCTGCGGAATTGAATCTTTGTTCTTCAAACCACTAATTTTTGGAAGTTGTGGGGATTGTGGCCTTTCTCCAGAAGCAACAGGCTTTTTGGGCGAAGTGCTACGTGTTTTAGGAGCTTGTTCAATGTTATCAGGCTTAGACGTTGTATTAAAAGTCTTTTTTATTGGCGAAACATTCCTTGATGGAGGTTTAATTGAAACTCTACAATCTTTTTGTTGATCAGCTTTAGTTTTTTCCGTAACAATTGTTTCGTCTTTAATCATGATGTTCTTTTTCGCTGTTTCTATGATATTATCGGTTACAACCTTAACGCTCTTTATTTCTTTTGTGTCAAGATTGTACAAATTGCTTTTTTCTGGGCTTTTTTCATGGCTGGGCGACCTGGATTTACGATCTGGAGAACGTTTCATACTTAACTTTTGGACGCTATCCGACTCTTCATGCTCTCTTTCTGATTTTACGAAATCTGCGTTATAATCATTAGTTCTACGGAAAAAATCATCATCCTTCCCATTGTCAATTTTATCAGTAGAAATGGGTGATTCCACTGGTACATTGGAAACCTTGCGAGTAGGAGAAATAGAATGTCGTAAGGTCTTTTTGTCCACGTACACATTTTTTACAGTATTCTCTTGAGTTCTTTTAGTATTTTGGATTAAATCGTATTCGGTAGAAGTAACTGTAATGCTGCCTTCAGGATTAATCGTATTTTTAATTGGAGAATTATTTCTTTGTGATCTAACAGGTGAAGTCTCTTTCGGATACCCTTTTATTGAGTTATTTTTTGTGTCATCTACTGGGATATTATCCATTTCTTTTTCATCCGGGTTTGTAGTAGACTTGAAAGGAATTTTCGGTTTTTGCATAGTAGGCTTGCTAAATGATTCCACTTCTTTGTGTACAGCGTCTCTTACTAATGTATGTTGATTAACAGCCGTATAATTATTTTCCTTCGGATGACCTTCTTTAGATGGATTTTTTAATTGAGATGGATTAGGCATTGAGAATGGCCTCTTAGAAGACGGTTGATCTTGTTGTGTTCTTTCAGGACTTTGATGAGAAGATTGTTCAATGTTTGTCTTTTTAATCGTTTGTTTGTTTCTTTCAATTTCATTAATTTTGATATTGGTAAGGGAAGATAATTCTTTGATGTGATGTTCAGTACTGAGTTTTACATTGGACATTGAATCTGTTAATTTAGTTGGTGACGCCTCTCTAGATACTGTACGTGGTGTTTTTGTTTTGGTGTCTTTTGACTGACTATCATGATGGTCATTACCTTTAGATACATTTTCACGTTCTTGATCTAGAAAATCTGTTAGAGTTGAAGTAAAAGTAGTTTGTGTTTCTTCATGGGGCCCTGGACTACAGCAAGGCGAAATACGAGGAGAGCTTGCATTAGATGCAGCCTTTTTGGAAATAAATCTATCGTCGTTTATCATTTTTGTTGTTTCAGTCGTGGTTTCTTCAGACATGCCGAGTATTTTTCGACACCGTTCCTCATATGTTTCTCGTCTTTCTAGTGGTGGTCTAACTTTCGGTGATGATTTAGGTGACGTCTCTACCGTATTTTCAGGTTCACTTTCAGGAAATTCCTTTGACTCAACCATAGGTGATACAGAAAAACTTGATGGTGGCTTTTCCGTGGGCGAAACCTGACTGTTATCAATGATTGGTTTTTTTAAAGAGCTTTTTCTTGGTGTGAAGTCTTCGCCAGGTCTTTTTTCTGGAGAAGGAGATCTACAAGGTATTTTAGATGGTGAACTCGATCGAGTTGACTTTATAGTTTCATATCTTTTATTGATATCTATATCTTCCGTATTATACTCGCTGTTAAATTCCTCATCTAAATTAGTTATCATTTTCTTATCAGCACGAGGAGAGCTAAAATACACAAAATCAGTGACAGATGTTGTCGGTGAACTTTGGCCAGTTGAAGGTTCTGTTTCCGCACCTTTAGGCTTCCTTGTTGGACTTGTAGACGGAGTCACGAGTTGCTTAGGACGTTTTTTAGTTATTGCACTGTTATCAGTTTCTTCAACTTTTCGTTCAGTATTAAGGAATTCTGCAGTTTGCTGGTATTTTACATCTTTAGTTGAAGAAACGTGGTCAGTAGTGGTATTTGTTGATATAATCGAAGTGTGTGGTTTTTTCGGAGAATTAGGTCGGTCAAGGTTTTTTGGTCTAACTTCATTTTCCAAATCAGAATTTTCTGTTTCTTTATAAGCTTGTTGTTTTTTATCATACGTTCCATATTTAGTCGGTGAAGACTCTCGGTTTGATAAATCTTTAGAATGGTCTCTTATAATTGCGCGGTGTTGGGTTTTTGACACATGTTCTGTTAAATTATCTGACTTTAATATTTCGATAGATGTAGAACCATGTTTTTCCGTTTTCTCGTATGTGTCATAACGAGTATCTCTTAATGGACTTGAACGAGGCGAAGGTGAGCGTGAACTTTTTCTTGCAATTGGATGAGATGGGTTCACTACTTTAGGCTTCGTAAATACAGTGCTATCCTTTACAGGACTCTTTCTTGTTGTATAATTTTTATCAGGCTGCTTATTATTAACAATGTCAATTTCAGTGTCACTAGCTTTAGAAGTACTTTTCAATGAAATCTTTCTATCTGGAGATGAATCTTTCTCAAATGGCTTGTTTATATGTGTATCGATCGTAGTTTTTGTCGAATTTTCAATAGGAGTTTTTTTAATTGGAGAAGATTCTCTAGAAGGATGTTTGGTTGGACTACTTGACTTTATTGTACGACTTAGAGTGGTTGGTGATTTAGATCGTGTTGAAGTAGGATCGAAACCAGGCGGCGATTTTTTGGTCGGAGAAGTTGCTCTAACATTGTATTTTTCAGGACTTGGCGAATCTTTTCTCGACGTTATTGTACGGGACTCAGTGTGAACAGATGTTGTTGTGATGGTTCCAGACGTTTGCTTGTTTATTGATGAAAAATTATGATGCTTATCTGATTGGTTGACTTGTGGCGTTTCAGGTTTGGACTCCTTGTTCGATGGAGAAGATTGTCTTGTAGGACTGCGTTTATCCGAAGTAATTTTGTTCGTCTTTATTTCTTGGTGCACCAAGGATGATGGATTCTCAGTTTGCTTAGCAAAATTTTTTTCAGGACTTTTTCTTGTTGGCGATACACATTGTTTAGGCAAAGATTTATCAGGACTAGGTGATTTACTTTTTATTGGTTGGCGATTGTTCACAGTAGATGATAAGTCAGGATAATTTAACCCTTTTTCGTTTTCGACAGGCGAATCTGGACTCGGAGATTGTTTTACTAATGATGGGCAGTTTACAGGAGATTTGGAGTTTAGCTCAATATCAAAAGAATCATCAATAACACGTTTGGAATCCTTTGAAGTAGTACGTATTATATGTGATGTTTCTGAAACTTGTTCATTGCTGCGAGTATACATTTTTGTTTCTTCATCAATAAATTTGTAGTGTTCATCTTTGACCTTAGAGATTGTCGGTTCAAATCCCTTCCGTTCAGGGCTTTGATATGTTTTATGTTTCTTTAGTGATTTATCATCTATGTTATCCTCCTTTACTGATGACTTTGGATGATCCGAAGACGATACGGATTTGCTACTAGTAGTAGGCTTCATATATCCAGGTGTTTGATCTGGTCTGTTGTGGACATTGTCATGGTTTGAGTTTTTTGTTTTATAATATTCAGGTTTTCTATCAGGGCTTTTACTTGATCTGGAAGGAGTTATAATTTCGTTGAGTACTTCAGGTGACTTCTTTTCTGGACTTGAACGGTCTGAAACATGCTGAGTATAACGATCATTGGTGGGAGATTTTCCCGTAACTTTTCTCTCGGGACTTGTACTGGGTCGTATATTAGTCGGTTTATTAGCTGCGTTTTCATAAGATTTCACCGGAGACCTGGTTCGTTTTCTCTCGGGGCTTGGACTGGGTCGTATATTAGTCGGTTTATTAGCTGCGTTTTCATATGGTTTCACCGGAGACCTGGTTCGTGGGGGATTATCAGCACTATCATTATGCTGTTGTTTTCTGTCAGGGTCAAAACGAGGTTCGTCAGAAGGGCTTTTAGTTCTCTTATCTGGGCTAACACTAGGTCTTGAATGATAGCCTTCACCGAGCTTTCTGTCAGGGCTGAAAGATGACCTTGTTGGCGATCTTGGATGAGAAGATCGTTCTGGACTTGTGTGTGTGTTCGTTTTAATTTCCGACACAGAGCGCGTCGAATGGGTGCTTGAGTATCTATCTGTGACAGTACGAGTTGGAGAATATTTATCGATTTTATTAGGACTTCCCCCACGACTGGGTGGTTTTTTATACATCTTATCAGGACTAACACTACTTCTCAAAGACGAGGTACTAGACTTGAACGTTTTACTTCCAGGCGAAGAAGCTCTGGTAGACGGTCTCGTTGGTGTCTCAGATCTAAGAGTACTTGCCCATGCCTGATGTGATGGGCTCCAATCATTACTAATCTTTTTCTGCGTAAAATCGGCTTGGTATGTCGTTTGATATTGATCAGAGCTTATTTTTCTTTCTATTATTTCTTCACGTTTGTTCTCGCGCGTGACTTTATGGATTCGCTCTTCATTGTCTTTAATAATTTGCGTATCATGAATGTTTTCCTTGACGTTATGGTTGTCACACGATGAAATGATTTCGTGGTGGTCTGTATCATTAATGACATTTTTATAGTTTTCTTTATTAGTACGCAATTGAGTTGACTGCACATAGTTTTCACTTTTATTGACTACATTATCGATTTGACTTCTCTTGTTGAAATCGTACTCATCCATTACTCTCTGTGTATCTACAATGTTACTGTTATTATGGTCAATAGTTTCGTGAGTAGATTTTGAAGCATCACTGATGTGAGAACGCTTTTGTGTTGATGTGTACAATGAAGTTTTACTATCACTCTTAGTTTGTTGTGAGTGATGTTCAGAACGGCTAGTTTGCACAACAGGTGCGCGGAATTCCCGGCGAGTGCTTGTTACTCTTGTACCATCAGGTAAGCGTCGCGTTTCTACCACTACTTTAGTATTATCGTCAGGATATTCAACTTTCCTCGAGACTACCTCGCCATGTTCGTAATCACTCCTTAAATTTTGTTCATAGTCATTCGTTTGCGTAGTTCGTTTTGTACTAATTTCTTCATTACAATTAGTGTTATGAGTTGATTTTCGAGATATGTCATAATCGTTATTTGTTGCATATGGCACATTTTCGTTGGTAGATGACATTTGTTGGAATTTTGAAGAAGAAGTAGACGTGCTAGATGTTGAAGAAAATTGAGTTCCATCGTCCGTCTTGCGTTCAACCTGTTCATGGGCAGCAGTATTTGAAGTACTTTCATTTCTTTTTACATTAGTGTTACCATCGTCATACTCAGTAACCGCTTTTTTATGTTGATCAATTGCCGCGAATTGTCCTCTCCCGCCTTCCACGTCATATCTACCCTCAATGTTAGCTTGTACGGACTTGACGTGAGTATGGCCGTCATCAGTCGTCCTGTTTTCGGATTCAACGTTCCACCCGGCATTCGATAGCTCCTTCAGATCTGTAAAGGATTGGCATTTGTCAACTGGGGCTTAAGATTGTTCAAATTGGGTTACTGGTTAATAGGCGTTAGTTCGATTAGAGTAATGTCGATGTAGACGTGCAATATGCACCTTGGCCGCGGTACGAGAATTCCTTAGGCGGGGAGCCCGCGTCGCGCACTTCCTTACTCTTCATTGACTGGAAACTCTGGTCCGCAAAAGACTTCACATGTCCTTGCGTGGATGAGAACTCACAACCTGTCGAAATTTCCATAACTACTCTAACAATTTTATGTTAACACAACAGTAAAACGATAGCTGAAATATAAGGGACAGTCAACGAGCACTCATAGTTAACACAATTATGAAATTCAAGAAATCGTTATTATGAATTTGCTACCGGCTTTCTTAATACAGATTACTAATATGCAACTTAAATTGTAGACGGGAGTAAAACATAAAGAACTAATTAATATTGTAACAAAATATCCAGTATTTATATGCACTGTAGATATTGAAGGGTAACAAAACTATCTAAGACGTTGATGGAAATAATGAATTATACTTACATCTTCGATCGACATTTACAAGACGGGGTGTACAATACAAAAAATTTCATAGGTAGGATACATATAATTATAGGAGCATCTAGTGCTTCGTTGCAGTGAATTGTTGTTCAACAACTACCAAAAAACAGCAGAAACAAAAATCGGAAAACCTTTAAGCTCGAGGGACCTACATCGTCGATATAGGGGATGTCGAGGTAGCTATCCCCGTATTGTAGAGCGTCGTACCTTTCCCTTCGGCGCCGGGTTCCGGCGAGTACAGGTTGCGCAGACGTTCTTCCCGCAGGCGGTACATGTGCGCGCGGATCTCTTTCTTGCGGGAGAAGTCCTCCGTTTGTTGCCACTGAAAAAAGAGATGTTTATTCATTAACTTATGATATATGGCCTTTACACTTTTATTCTGAAATCGTTGAAACAAAACAAAAATTGATGTCTGGATATAGTTTTAATTAAATCAGTAAAATAATGTTTTAGATTTGGAAGCCTAATTTAGCTGGTATAAATGATATTCATTGAAAATTTGTATTGACAAAATTCATAAGGTTCAACGAAGTTTTGAATGGAGTTTATAAGATTGTTGAAAAACTGTGTATAAAGTAATGAACCTTACTTTCGAAATAAGTATTATATAATTAAAAATACTGCAAATTAAGCTTCATTACTTGTCTTGCAAAACATAAGATTTACTTTATCTATATGTTAAATAATAATTACTATTTTAGATCTTACCATACGTCGCAACACGTCCTCGTCGCGGATGAGGGATACGTCTCCTTCAGACATACTGGAATAACAAACAAAAACAACTATATCTAATATCTTTTGTTTGTATTGCCGACTTAGAAACTAGAAATTCAGAATTGTAATTCTATATTTAAATTATTGTCGAAGAGTCATTTGAGTCAGGCCTCAAGTCTCAGCCTAATGCGACATGATTGGTACAACATTATCACAATAGCAGATAGTCCCTATGTACCCACATACATAAAATACAAAAAAAAAAAACGTAACTTCACGCCTGTAAACCCTGAAGAGGTAGGCAGAGGAATGCAGAACACTCCCACGTTTCACCGGTTACGTTTACGTCCCACTATGGAATAGG
>DWDV01001661.1:0-12763 GCA_018245615.1 Mimoniades ocyalus | reverse complement strand
GCGTTCATGAAGACACCTGAAGCGTTAAGCGACCAAATTGTAGCGTGGTACCATCACTCTAGGGAAAAGGGGCGGTACAAAATTAATTACAAGTAAGTACTTTTTCTATTATATTAACTTGACGTACATATGTTCACTTCTTTCTAAGTAGTATATTAGTTAATCTACGCAATGGAAGTTACCAGAAAGTTGCGAGAGTTTTTCTGAGATTGATGAGGCATCCCTTTTTGCGTATCTCACCATATTATGTATGTACGTATGTACATGTTCATATTCGTAACTGATTGTTTTCGTTGCACTTATCCAATGTATAGATTTTAGAACATGTTCAAATATAACGAATGTGAAGTTAATCCCTTGACATACAAATAAAATGTACAAATTGATGCGACTATTTGTCCGTGCTGTTGTGGAGGAGGGGATGCACTTGTAATAATCTGAACAAAACACCATCGATGCACGACCGAAACACAGAAACACTGCCCGACTTCGCTAAAGATAGTGCTCGACAAAGGAGAGTCATCATTGTATTTCAAGGGGTTAAATTATTTAGATTTTTAACCTTCGCCGATGCAAGCGATTTTTAACGGGGTAAAGTGATGGTGGACGCGTTCGAGTTTCGCATATCTAAACAGCTAATGGCAACATTTCGTTTTGGTTGCTTCGGAGGGCACTTTAAGCAATCGGGCGCGCTTGTTATTTTTCTGCGTTATTTATTAATAATCTTCCGGAGTCAGGACTTAGAGTTTTATTAAAATACAGTGTCCAATAAAAACTCAGGCCACGTTTTAATACATATACCTACATTAAGAAAACTACTGATGGGGGAGCCAGAAAAAATATCCGTAACCGGATTGCATGTATGAAAAGAGTGATACATGTAGAATATGCTCATTAAATCTGAAAATATAAGAAGGATACGTGGCACTCTGTGCACTCTGCCTATCCCTTAAAAGATCTGGTCTGAAGATATAACAGTAATAAAAATAAACGACAGCAACGTAGCGTGAATCACGCAATAATTTCCTCGTGTCCAAATTTAGTAAGAACAAAGGATTAAGCATCTCATTCACCAAGTTCCTCATTGTTGTAGCTGGGAGCGGGTGCTTCAGACGTCGGAGCGTGGCTTAGTGTTGCTATCGGTGACTGAGGGCGATCGCGGCCGCTACGAGTGCTACTTTGGGCCCACACTAATTGCCTCTTATAACTTAGACATAGATATGCACAGGTAAGTCGTCACCGTGTTTGCATGTTTCCGTGACACCGAATCTTTTAACTCCTAATTTACATGTCATTAGAATATTTTTTGGTAATTGTCCTTGAAGCGTCGACGCTGTAACGCTGTTTTAACATGCATTAAAAATAATTGAAACTGATTTAGGTACCATAATTATTAATATTGAAAATTAGTCGAGTAAATTGTTTATGGGTGTCTAATATGTAAAATGTGGTAGTAGAATGTTTCATCCAAGTCATCAGGCATTGTACTGTACTTGGAACTTTAATATCATGAAAATTAAACCTTTTATTTTCCCACCAGTGGATATTTATGTTCTGTTATAATGAGACGGTAAGACCATATTCTTGAAGCTGGTCAACTGTGAGTTGGTAGACTTTATCTCTATTAGAGTAAATCACGGAGAGCTTTAAGATGTGTAGCGAAAGTTTTTTTGTTTAAATTACCGATATTCGTGGGCTACAGCTACAAATTAATGTTGTAAAGCTTGCGTGACTGATATTTATAATGATACGCCATTATGACACAAAACTCGTATTGATTTTTTGTTATAAAATTAACGCGATAAACCAGGACGGTACTTAATGCCTTCGTTGTTTGTACAATATGTCGGCTTATTTTAGATGTACGCAGCCAAATAAGTCCCAGGAGTACAAGCAAGTGTACTCCGACTGGTGCCATGAGTTTGAGAAATACAAGAGCGCCATGAAAGCGTGGGAATCGCGGCAAATGGTGAGCAAAGCTGTTATATTAATAATTTGGGTAATCCCTTAATCCTGCAGCTGATGAAGGAGAAACTTCCGAACTTAGTCATCTTAATCGTAAGTCGCCCTAAAGTTATCCAGATCACTAGATTGCGGAATACTGGGAAAGTTATTTTAATACCCCAAAAGTATAACTTAGGAGCATTGGCGCGACAGATTAGGTCTCAGAATGAAATCAAATCAAAAGTTTTGGTAATAGCTACTAATCTATGTACTTCGCAAGGATTTTCACTTAAGACTGATGAGACTTGTGCAGATATAAGCTTCTAAATTTATAAAAAACTTTTTTTTAAAGTTGAATTGAAGATAGTGTAATAAAATCTTAATCAAACAAAATGCTTACCGTATTGCTTAACGATGAGAGTCGAAAGTAATAAAGTTGAATTATTTGAACCCCAGAGAGGGGATTGATCATATATTGTTAAAAATTGAAATTATGAAAGGCGTGACGTTTATTACGAGTATGTAGGCGCAGTTCTACGTATGATGTATAAATATACCCTCATTGACAAACTTAGAGGAACGCAAAAAGGGGGCAAATCAATATTACAACACATTTATTTGTGCAATAGTAGCTTTTAAAGTTTGATGTATAGAATCAATTAAATTAATGTTTGTGTACGTAAAAGATACAGAAATTACGTAAAAAAAAACAGATTAGAGACAACAATGTTAGTGCGCTAATTGTGAGGAGTTTCAACCTAACGTAATGTAAATTGAATATTGTTCTAAACACTGTTATTTTTTCATAATGGATGATACAATCAGTATTTAGTATTGCCTCCTCTCGCTGTTATAACTGCTGCATCCGTCTGTTAATTGAACTTTATGACATTAAATTGTATTCTTCAACCAATGCAGTTTTCAGGTAACTTGGGTTAGCTGGTGCTGGATTTTTTTTGTTTAATTTGTTATCCCAGTTTATCTCAAACATGTTCTATCGAATTTAGGTCAGCGAAAGCACTGGCCACCTCAAAACCTGGATCCCGACCTCAGTAAGATACTCCAAAACTACCGACGCAACGTGAGGTGGAAAATTATCACGCATTAAACAAAATTATCCTCAATGAATGGGGCTAAAGGTCATGTTAAATTTGTTAAAAACAACAAAAACCCACAAAATCTCCTACACTATTTATCTAAGAAACTAATCAAATTAACAGATTAACAGCCAGAAACAATAAATGACGGTTTTAAATAAAATTCTATTCAAATTCTTCTTTTTTCAAATTACAAAATACTGATATAGATAGTCAGTACGAAATAAGGATATATTTTATGGTAAATGTAGTACCATGTGACATATATTGTATTGTAATGTCTTTTATCTTATTATTCGATGTTCCCGTAATATTCACAATGATTATGTTTGTTTGGCTCTCGATATTATAAACATCGTTCTTAAATTTTTTATCAATCACTAAAAATAATGTCCTATTTTTAAATAATATTTAAAGTAGAAACAGAATAATTTATTAAGATAAGAAACCTTGAAATCAAACTTCAGTACATAATTAATAGACACAACTTTTCGTTTATGTAATTACAGGTATAGACGATTTTCCTGAGCAAGTAAGAGCCATGAAATCGAATAAAAAGAATCTATAATTACACAGAGTGGTAAAAAAGATTCTGTTTTTCAAATTATCCAATGGCCGCAACATTCATAGCCGTGAAATATGTATTCCTTATATGGGAATTACATTTAATTAATAACATTGAATGAATTTATACATATAACATATCACTTTAATATACATATTTATATTTACTTCTATTCTATTCAACGAAGACTGATAATAAATTTAAGTCCTCAATCAAAACATATGTGTGCCAAAAAATGTATTCGTTGGATCAATAAAAGTTCATCGCAAATATGATGATCGTACGTTACGTCAAACTCTATTCATCCAAACAGATTGAGTTAGAGAAAAATAGTGCATAATGAAGCAATAAATCATCATATTACAAGTCATGTTATTTATTAAGACGTTCCATTTCAGCAGTGCTCGAAAAGCTTGAATGCATCGAACCAGCAGAACAACATGGGGAACGAGATCGTAGCCTCGCTGCGGTGATAGGGCACAGAACGAAGCTATGATTAATGAATTATACAGCCACCGCGTAACATGAACTATCGGATATCCCTCGGGCATAATCGTTGAGAGCGTTTATTACAGAAATCGTGATCTTTTCGTCTTACTCGGTTACTTCTGATTTACAAATAACTTGTAGATGATGTTAAACATTTGTAATAAATAAATCAACGAATGTTTTATGGAATAACGTAACCAAAATTTATTCATGCCAACGCCGAGAATCATCGTGACAGATAAATGTTTTATGAGGAATGACTGACATGTTTGAAAAGACATTACGGCGAAACAACCAACTGGAAGAGAAAGATGCATCGAGGGAGCAATCGGCTCACAGATTCACTACATTCAGAGTCTATTGATTCTGATTAATGGATGACTTCGCGTTGCTTGAGCAAAGCCAACCGATATCTGATCTCAATCAGCTACACATTGTAACATAAAACCCGATAGTTCATGTTATCCGCCCTTATAAATAGACGTTGAATAGTAAGTATCTTATATTTTTCATGAAAGCGACTGAAAATTAATGATAATAATTTAAAATGTTTGTTTAAACTGAATTCATGTATCGCACTTGTAAGCTATTATATTCTATTATCTAAATATCGGTACGACCCCAAGTTGGAAATTGTATTGTAAATAATCCAAGAGATAAAATGGTTGTAATTGGCAAAATACAAAACGCTGTGATATATATCTGTTTGATTTAGAGCGATTCGTACATAAATTAAGTAGATATATAAAGTATTAAATTCAAAATACAATTAAACGCGGCAAAAGTATTAGAATTGTAAAGGTTTCTGATTGAAACTTGTTTACCCATTGGATGTTGGTTTTATAAAATATTGGAAATTGTTTTAATCAAACTAATTTCAATTACATCTCGCTGACATCAACTTCCAAAAATAGTTGCATATTAGTAAGCATTCTAATATTTTTTTTGTGTCTGTTCAATACTTTGTATAATAGATGAGCAGTTGTACCGCCAATTTAGATATAAGAGGTGATTAATGTTATTAAAATTCTAATAATACAAATAAATCAAATGTATATTAAAAACAGTAAATGTGTTTTTATGTTGAATAAATAGCTGTACTTTATTGAATTTTAAGAAATATTAAACTATGATTCATTTATTGAATGATTTTATTTGTTTTTTGTGTTTCAGAATTAAATTGTTATTAGTTTTGCCGTAAAATATAATTTTAGGCCCATTTCGGAATGTTAAACCGAATTTATTAAAAACTGTTTTCATTGTTTGTTTTGTCAATATATGTAATAATTTTCTAGAGAATCTCGCTAGAATAGTGCCTTGCGACGCATGCTTCAAGTATTGTAAACGTTATTAAATATGTATTTAATAATATTTTTGTGTAACATGTATAGATAAATGAGGTAGATTACATAATTATTCAATTAAATGTAAGTAGTCTGGAAAAGCAATAATCTTTCGCAGTAGTAAAAAAATCGCCAGTATTAATTTTGTAATGGTTTGCTGTGGTTAGGAACTTGTAAGTAATTAAGATAAATATTGATATTTATAAATAATAAGGCTTAAATATTTCCAACGCGGTAATTAAAATTCATATAAATTAATTTGACAATGTTTTATTTTGAGAATCATTATGACGCCAATGTTCGTTTGTGTAATACATATAATATTGTACCTATGTTAAATTATGACAATTGAGTTTTACATTGGATATTTGTATTTTCTATAAGATATTGGATGTTGAAAGTACCTAAGCAGGCTGTGTGTGATAATTGGCACAGAGTACCTATCTATAACTAACTTTAGTTGTAGTTGTTATGTGAATATGTACGATAATTTTCCCATATAATCGTAAACTTTTTGCCCCGACGTAAAGTATGTAATGTGTGTTGTATGTACCGCGAAAAATGCATTTGTTCGAAACTATATAAGAGTGTATTGTAAATAAATGATAACTTTTGGTAGAAAGATGATTATTGACTAGGAGCATATGTTTATTGTAAAAACAAATGACTTAAGTTAGCGTTAAGGGATTGTTTTATAACAAGAATACAAATAAATGAATAAATTATTTTAGATCTACGTCTTGTTTAATTTCTTTATAAGTTCAACCCATTGGTAAATATTTGTTCAAATGTAATTTTATAATTAACTCGGGACCTTTTCAATGCTCTAGCCTTAACATGTCATATTTTTCACAATTGAAAGATAATAAAAATTTTATTAAAGGGCGCGGTCGTTCGGAGCTTTTCTATATATCTTTTTAGGAGCAATGAAACCGTAATTCGAGTATCGTAAACGGCGTCTGTCTTAGATTGGCGAACATCATAGAATTTAATTACCGAGGGAGAGCCGAATAATTGGCGAGTCGCCCTGTAATGGTCGAGCTTTACGGGCAAATTAATAGATTCACGCTGCAGGCGCTGCTCAACCTAAACCGAATTCATTCTGATTTTAATTGCTAACTTATGTCACAGTCCTGATGCTCTTTTGTAATGAAAAACGAACATAGACGCTCATTCTTCATTTCATATCCATGTGCGCTTTAACGTCACCGGAATTTTTTTATGTCCCTCCGCATAAATTCTCATTTATTCGTGTTCGCAAGCGTGTTAGCCGAGCTGTCAGGGTCGTGGCGGGAAATATGAAGTTAAGGAGATAATTTGACGTATGAATATTACGTCACTGTTCACGTTGTACTAAACTGTAACTTACGTCACGTACTCTTTAATGGATCACCAGACAATATACTATAGTTAGGAAAAAGAAACATATTATAAATACATATGTTTCAACTCTTTACATATATTTACTATGTTATTTATAATTAACTCTGATACAACTTTTAGAAAGTCAATACGGTCAATAAAACAGCTAAGATAAACACAATTCAGCCTTGTTATAATCACCTTCATTACATTTAACAGTATTACGACAATTATTTTTCAATTTTGTCGAGATTGCATTTTCACTTAGAATACACTTGCTCGCGATGTTTCGATTCGTTGACTGTCATCGAATTAAGTAAAAGAGCTGTAAAGCACCACCGAGTCGGAGGAGCAACGACGCGAACTAGCTGGGACACGAAGTTAACGATCAATCACACCCTTTAACGCATGTCGCCGTCACCGGTGAAACAATCTTCAAAGATCGGTGACGTACACGCGACCCGTGAATGAAAAATAAGGAAAAACTTCCCACAAACATGAAACAAAGTATTATCCTTTTTTGTACATTTATCTTAGAGTAATGTATGAAAGTTTTTGTTTTATTATCGATTTATATTGTGCACTGTTTAAATATTAAGAACTTTACAATATATTTGCTAAGCATTTCCTATACACTAATTGGATTAATAGTGCAGTGAAATCCAAACTTCAAGGGTTTCCGCTTGTATTAAATCGATAATAGTACGAGATTGTCTTTATGATGATAACGATTTCGAATTAAGCTTACAAGGCCGTATTAGTAGTTGAGGCTAAAGGGCCATGTCGTGATAATAAAATGCAAATTGACACAGATTTAATCCCAAGTTATACCGCTCACCCCAATAATTGTTAATAATCCCAGCGGTGAATGCGGCCGCCCCATCGCTTTCTCTCGTCTGATAATAGTTTCATATTTGATAATTCCTGCTTAAACATTAATATCCACCAATGTTATTACAGTTCTATAGCAAATGAACATATAATCTTGTATAGCGTCTCGCTTGTATTTCTCCGAAGGGGCAAGTAGAGAAGTGTAGTAGTCCCACGTTTTACCAGTTATACATACTCGTATGTCCCGTGGAATAGGAGATAAACCTATTGCCGTACACCGGACACTACTCCAGGCTCCGAGCTACTACTAGGAATTTGAAATTAGCCGAACCCATCAATACCCGACCCGGGGATCTAACACAGAGCCTCTTACCCAGGATTCGACAATTTCAAAATAACATTTAATAGTGGCTATTAAATTTAATATTATTTTCTTAGATAGTCGCGACTTCAAATCATTATTTATTTGTATACACTCAGAACTCGTAAAATTCTCACAATTTAATCATATTAAATACATTATTGTTTTTATTATTAGCTAAATGTTAGTTGTTGAGGCGCAATAAAAATATAATTCTAATAATAAGAAAATGACTTTAATATAAATTTGTGATACTTTACTGAATAAAATGTATGTAGTTTGATTATTTCAACATTTTTATTTTGTATATAAATATTAAAAGGAGACGACATTAGAAGTAAAGATAACATAATGTTATCTTTTATTCTTTTTATAATAACTTTACGTGGACAAAAAGAAAAAATTTGCATAATACATTTCAATTAGACATTGCTCAATAAGAATATTACACTTAATACTCGTATGTGCCCTACCTATATAAATTTCCAATCAACTAAATGGGTCGACATGAATAATAATAATTCATGCCGAAATATGTTCAAAATCAGAGGTCTCCCAAAGTAATCAGAGCGCAGTAAATTAATAAATGTATTTATAGTTTTGCGCAAATTGTAGGTACATTAGACGTCAACAGAATTATATGTCCTACCCTGCCAAAAGCGTAAAGGCTCGTAAGATTTCGAGAATAAGTAATCTGTTTGATCCAGACATAAATCACTTACGGTAATTACTCGTAAGTTGGGTGGAAATATTTTACATAATAAAATTAATCTACAGTTAAAAATTATATCAGTCAGTATACATAAAATTGAAATGTCTGTTAGTAATATAAAAAATAACAGCTTTTTACTAAATGCATATCTATTGTATACAGAGTACCTACTACATAGTAAACTAATTTTATACCCAAATAGTTTACCTATAAGGTTTTATACAAATACTTACCTATTATGCAAAGATACGACCACATAATATCTAAAGTTTTAATTCAGAACTTTCATTTTTTAAAGAGAATTATGTAATTAATTTCGTATGTAATCCCATTAGGATACGAGATCTAATTAAATAGGGTACAATTTTGCTGCTTTACATTTTGTAATAAGCTTAAGGCGGATAATGATCGGAAATTATCTATTTCAAAAATTTAATGAAGATTGACCGAATTTTATTAAACATTTGTAACACGTGTCTATTGGTTATATTTCTGCCAAATTACTTTAGGTGTTCAACCTACTCTCTAAATCCGCGTCTGAGAGAGAAACTCATTGCTCCTAGTAGATAAGTGAGGCAATAGGTAAGGAGCCACTAATTAAACTTTTTTAATTTGAGCATTCGGAGCAAGGTGTCGACGGCTCGGGGCCACTCGGTCTCATCGAGATAGCTCTTTCCCAATTTAAGGATCTCTGGCAAGCCCTCTGATAAGCCCCAGATTTAGCGCTGAGCGAATTTGTTCGGGTAATTTACTTTCAGAGTTGTGAAGACAATAAAACTTGGCGGGGGGTTTACTTTTGAGTAGATTTATTTTGTTTTGTGTAATGAAGACTTATTTTACAAGTCAAATGTACGTTTGCGGGACAAGTTTCCAGTTGGACGAGAATAACGTCCGCGATGTCCGCTACCTGATTTAAGTTATGCACGAAGATAACTGACAACATTAATTCAGTACTCTTTCGTGGTCCGACTTTAGTAGGAATAATGAAAAATTGTTTGAATTTGACAATAACATGAAAAATGAATACCAGTTATACCTATAATAAACTGACTATCTTGATCATTTTATTATTTTAAACATAAAACTTAGCATAGCAACATAACATAAAACGTATTATACGTCTTATGCTTCAATATGTTGAATACATTAATTAAGATCTTCTGAATATATTTATATCTACCATGGTTGGTTACCTAAACAGTATGTATATTATCGGTAATAATTTTACCAGATGTCGCTAAGTGTTATAGAACAGTCTAGAACTTGGTTCGTTAGGAATCTGTTTGTACTACTCGTAGCTAATGAAATGTGATGGCAAATGTTGTGAAAGCGGATACTGATAAGGTGTCATACCCCTGTGCAGTATAGAACAATTGTATGTATTATAGAGAAAATCGTAGTGTCGATAGTTATAGCTTTTATAGACTTAAGGTTATAATTACGAGTATCTCCGCGATTCCTTGGTTATTGATATCAGTTCATATCTATACTAATATTATAAATGTGAATCTTACTCTATCAGTCTGTTTCTACTTCCCGGTTGAAACGATGTTTTAAATTCGATGAAATTAAATTTGGTTTTTTTTCAATCTATTTCACTTTTTTATAGGTATAATGTTGGTGATATTTTCACCCAAACTCAATTCGCATAGGCGGTGAAGGGATTGATTGAACAAAAATGTTCCAATGAAAAATTGATTAAAGGAAACGTTTAAGAGTTATGATATTTTACAACTCGGTCGTTCAATCTCTTACTTATGTTCAGCGGAGCGTGCGGGTAACGTCTAGTAACGAAATAAAGTTGTTGCTGTAATAGTTTTAACAAGTTGAGACTTACTTGTGAGCTATATGTTATATAAGTATTCGTAAAATACGTAATAAAATTAGATTGGAGGTGTAAGTGCAGTACTCTTCCATTAACATTTTTCAGCGACATAGACTATAGCAAGATCCAAGTTTTACATGTAAGATTAATTAAAAGGGCCTAAAAACATCTATTTTATACGTTTAAAAGGATAAAATTGAATCAATGTCAACATTTAAGTTATAAACGAGGCACAAGAAATTATTAAAATATCTTACAACATCATATTCAGTATCTACGTATTTTGTTAAATTAGTTAGATATCATGTTTTAGTTTTTTTTATTTATATTTTGTCGTTTTGGATCATAGTTCGTTTTGAAAAATCGTAAGTTTGCAGGAAATTGTAACGTATACTCCATAGAAAAGTTCCATGGAAATCCACATAAGGCTTTTGGCGGGGGACAGAAAAAAGAAAGTTGAAAAATAAATTGCTGACGAGACGCATCAGATTGTAAGCACTGGCGACCCCAAAACTATATGTTTGCGTCAGCATTAAGGACGCATGTCACGGCTAGTTTCGGCTGTCAGTACCGCGCTCATCCATCAACCCTTCCGACTGATAGACTGCGCAGAAAGAATTCACCCCTTGCGGAAGGCCATTGTATCGAAATATGTGATTATTTGTTGAAACGCTTAGCAAATTGAAGGGGCTTCAATAAAATTGATAGAACGTTACGAATGAATAAAAATACCGTAGATATCAGGTCCTAGTTTTTTACACCGCTTCAAATTGATTTTGTTATATTAAGAAACTAAAAGCAAAACTTTCTGCCTAAAGCAAACATCTGCATCATACACATATCATCATATATGTATGTTCATGGCTGAACTAAACAAATAGCACTTATATCCATAAATATAAATATTTCCATAAATATCAATACGTGCTCACTATTTTTTTATTTTAAAGAAGTATTAACATTTTTTGGGGGATAAAAATAAATAAATGAAATAAAAATAGGTAAATAAAAATAAATAAATAATAATATATAAATCGAGCTCAGTGGCTGAGTGAGAATAGGCTGATGATGATGATGACGAAATAAAAATACATGCCCAGGGATAGCCCAGTGGTATTGAGAAACAGTTCAAATCTTGGTGCACTTCTTTACTAAATGTGTTTTACTTTTAACCTTAACTTACACTGGCTATAACGATAGCGGAAAATATCGCGAGGAAACCTGCTCACTTTAGAGCTAATAAAGAAATGTTTTCTAAGGCGTCTGAAGACTGCCAACACGCACTTGGGCCAGCGTGGCCTTAATTCCCTCATTCTGGAAGGAAACCCATTTTCCAATAGTGGATCGATAAGAGGGTTGGAAAAAAATAAACAAAAAAAGTTACGTAAAAAAAGTTAAATCTAACTGTATCCCAAGCTAGTACTGTATGTGAACTTCATAAATCAGACTAAGAAATGTTGCAAAAATAAGAAGCAATTTGCAAATTTGGATCGACACCATGTTTTGACCACCGCTGTCCTTTCTACGTGTCACGAGTAAATTTATATCTAATCTATTCTGTAAATATATATTGCAGCAAGATTTCATTTATTTGAAAAAGGCAACTTAATATTGGCAAAGTAACAGTTCAACGATAGTAAAATTCACGGTTTGCGTTATGGCCTTGTACATTTGGGATAATGGCAACTCCATGCTGGTCTGTAATGAAGAGGGCAGTCACTATGTAAAGGCTGAAATCGTGTAAACACCAATTGCGATTAAATTCTTAAAGACAATAATGTGATAATAAACAATTTCGTTTGATATTTTTTATTATTTGTATACAGAAAAAAATCATTAAGAACAAAATCTACTTACGCAATCGTAACGACGAGATCAAAACTGAATATAATTTTATATAAAAAACCTCCGGTTTTGTTTGTTTTCTTGTTAACTTTAACTTCAGCTATTAATTTTTCAAGCGGTGTGTTTATGTCACATGCCGACCACGACAGTATTATATAAGCCTTAACATTATGCAATTTCCCGCCATGTTGCTCGTTTGCTTCGTTCATTTCGCTTTGTATTTATTCATTAGTACCAATTATTTTACAATGCGACTGTAATTTTGTATTCGTGATATGTTAGTTATAATGAGCACATGCTTCACGGTTCATTATAAATAGTTTCACTTCAAACTTCAACGCTTGAAGTATTGACCGCACCGGCTGCATGAAAGTGGTTTCATTTTGATC
>DWDV01001660.1:0-12767 GCA_018245615.1 Mimoniades ocyalus | reverse complement strand
GAAAAGCTAAATTAGAAAAATTTTGTAGTGCCTGACCCGGGAATCGAACCCAGGACCGCCCGATTGGCAGTCGCACTTGCAACTGACACGACCAACGAGGTAGTCACTGATATAGATAAACATAGTTTTTCTGAAAACAATCATTTCTTTTCATAATGCATTAACCTTGCCTCTAATGTTTACCTCATACACGACAACAGCGAGTACTTCTCATAGCGGTAGCGGACGGGTAGGTGGAGCAGGTAGATCTGTACAATACTAGGCATTGTGGGTAAAAATGAACTGTTATGTCATTCCAGGAGCCGCCAAAACCAGTGGACCCGGGGCCCGATCTGAACAAGGTGAAAGATAGCCTCGACGTATTGGAATCCTACCACGAGGCTGTACACATTCTGGACAGCGACAGCGAGAGCGGCTCCGAGGAGGAGGAGGGAAGGTAATGTCTTTGGTAATGTAATAATTAACATATAGGATGTGTAAATGTATTGTTTACATCACATGACTGTAACAATTTATAAAGGCAATGTGAATATAAATAAATAAACAAAGGAAGTCTGCTAAGACCTCCTTAATCTCTGCCTACCCCAATGGGAAATAGGCGTACCTATATACATATATATCTATGTGTATATATAATCTAAACAAAGGTAGGCCGTATCTTAGTTGTCTAATTATTAAATTAATTGTCTAATTAACATTAAAATAAAGTAAATTTGTTGTCTAATTAACATTAAAATTGATGATATTAAAAATGATACCAAATATTTGAATCGCATCATTGATGAATCTTCAAACGTTGACAGGATGGTGTACAAGCCGAAGGATTTGTACGCAGAGCGTCCCTTGCCGCATATCATCGGCTCGCGGCAGTGGCGGAGCCAGTGGCATGCCGGTACGGTTTATTTTTCGTTTTTTTTCATTTCACCGTTTTGATACTAACAATAATAATAAGGAACGTAAGTCGCCCTCCTGCCAGGTGGTCTGACGACCTGAAGAAGGCACCGGGGTACTGCTGGATTCGGAAGGCTCGGGACCGAGAGGTGTGGCACCAGGTAGGGGAGGCCTATGTTCACCAATGGACCTCCAAAGGCTGATGGTGATGATGATAATAAAATATTTATTGCCACACAAAAAAAGTAATTACTTCACTATAGAAGATAACATAAACCTTATATCTAAACATGGGAAATGGACTATGAAACAGTTATTTTAGCTAATTGTTTGTTGCTGTACTAATATAACATTGGAGTTTAACAAAAATGGTTTTGATTTCCATATTAATTTAGACTTACAATGATATTAAGAGGAGCGGCTGCGTGGTAACAAATTACATAGAGTAATATGAAAAGAGGGTTTTTAAATATTAATTAAACTACTGGATGAAGATGCACATTGGTGTGTGGAGCCATCACTCTTGTTCTCTTGCTGAGTTTTGTATCTGACTTACAGGAGTCAGAAGTTCAAAGTCGATGAGAGTAGTTCTGAACAGATTTGTATCCAATTAATTATTATGCCTATTGTATTATTAATATGTGACTCCCGTTCCTCCAGGTCTGATTCCAGAGGACAGTGACACGGACAGCGACGTGTCTAAGCCGGACCTCCCCATGGAACAGTATTCCGACTCCGAACCAGAGATTGACGACATACAGACTGACAAGCCACATGTGCCTCAACGAACGGTGAGAATTGTCTATAACACTTATATGTATATACACTGAGATAATATTTTTTTTGATGCTTAGCTATTGATATGACTATGAAAGGTATGCTATATTGGTAGCATTGTTAATGACAATATGCTTAAACGCACGAAAAACAGAATCATGTTTGTGGAGGAAAAAAAACCGCACACTTTCATCCGTGTAATTACATCTAGGATACAGGAATACAATGTATCCAATGTTTTTAACGTAGCGTGATACTTTTATACAAAGATATAAGTGTACGTTCTCGTGTACTATGATTACGGTAATGGTTTGATTCACGCCAGATATCATCGAGTTCGGTGGGCTCGGAGCTGACGATCCCAACGGTGGGCAAGCCGGCCGACATCGCGGCTGAACTGGCACGGAGACTGGGGGAGAATGTACAGCGTGTAAGTTTATGACTGATAATTATATAGTCATATTAAAGAAGGGAAAAACTGTATTGGTTACAGATAGACTATAATCACAGAGAAGCATTTCCATGGGTGCATGTATTTAACTAATGGGCCGTAAATTGGGCCTTAAATCATTATTCGTCACTCCAAACCCCTATGGGGTAGCAATTGAGCACAGACTCTACACAGCTCTATAGTTCTACCAGTGGGTTTAGACAGAATGCTTTTCCGTAAGCGTTAACGCCAAACGCTAACTTGATAATGTATTGAAATGACATAAGCGAACTAGCGTGATTAACCGTTACTTTTCCACAGCTTATGTCATTTCCGTGGGCATGGAAATGACATATGATATGCTACCACAACATTGTTCATTTGGATTTATCCATCCCAAAATACTATTTCTATTAGACCTTTATGAGGTATACTGTCTATGTGTATTCTTTAGATGCCCGAACCGGAACTGGAGTCCCCACCCTCTGTGTCCGCACCGATCAAAGTTTACAGACCTCAGCCACCAGCCACATGTAAGTTTCATTAAGCTCTTTATTTTATAAGCAGCTCTGCCACTGGTTTTGCTGTTTGTTATGAGTGAAGCCTTTAATTTTAGAAAACTTAAACACATAGTAGGGCCTCTTAAAGAGGCCACAAATGAACAGAAGATGGTTTACATGTCCCTAAACTAAAAGTGGGTACCCTTAGTCAGATCTTCCTGTTATATGCACTTATTCCTTGAACTAAAACTCTTGCCCCTTCGAACATAATTTGCCCCTTCTTCACTAAAATTTGTGAGGACGCATCTCACATTCAATAATGGATGATGAAGTGTCAAAATGTGTACTAAAGCTATACGTTATAATTTCCAGCTACATTGTTCTCCGATGAACCGCCGCCTCTGGACGTGTGCCAATCAGATCGCTCCTACCAATCGGACTCCGAGGACGACATATTTGCGGAGCTACACAGGAACAAGGGCAGCAGTGTTCGGAATCCGACCGTGCCTGGTAACATAGTGGACGAGCTGTTCGGAAATGAGCCTAATGAATATGGAAGCAAAGGCGATTTTGCTGAAGATATTCTCGGTAGCGGTAGAAGTTTGGTGAGAACGCATGTCAACTTTCAAACTATGATTACATTAATTGTCAATGTTCGTTAAACTCTCTAATTTAAGTTGAGTTATTACCATCATTTATTATCATCATCATCATCATTTTTATTAGTCTATTTTTCCACTGGGATACTTATGATCAGCCTATTTTATATATTAAACGTTCGACTTACTGTTAAGTTTCATGTAACTGGTGAAACGTGGGAGTGTATCTGCAGTCGCGCTTGTAACCAATACGACCAACGAGGCAGTCAGTGAAAAGAATGTTCTGTTTTTCAGCCAAATACCACTGCCAAGCGACCCACGCCTGTATTCGATGATTCAAAGGATTCAGAATTGTTTGTTGACAAAGTTGAGAGCAAGCCTCATTCTGTTAATACAGTTAAACTACCAGAATTGGATACATCTGTCAAAGTAGGTGTTTATTGTCTATTTATCCTTCTATTCACACATATACATACACAGATACGTCACACACATATACATTACTTATGTGCACATAGCAAACAGTAACAATCCATGAGGCGCCAGGTGCAGAGGTTACATGCTGTTAGTTATGTCAGACAGTTAAGTAACAGACTGTTGTGAATTAGTAACTTAGTAACAATGGATAAAGTGAGACCGGCTGCAATTAATTTCTACTTCTGGGTCAGCTACAAATGCTGTTCTTACAGCAAATTGAGTGACAAACATCTCATTTGCTTGTAATTTTTAATACATTGTACCAGTACCAAAACAGCATACAGGTATTTTAATATTAAATATTCATTCCAGTGTACTTGTATCCAAAGGTTGTTATTTATGGTCAGTGATAAAGTGTAGGTTACAGTAGAATATGGGTTAAAAAAGTGTGGGTTTCTCTGCTGTAGTTGGTGGTGTAGGTAGTTTATGTCACTTCTCATATTGCTGTACCCTTACAGAAACCAGTTGGGGGCATATCTCTTTTCGGTTCTAATCAGGGCTCTGAGAGTATTGGCGCTGCCATTTTGAAACGACACCAAAGAAAAGTCTCCACATCTGATGGAGAAAGTGAAAATGAATCTCAACGTAATAACTCTAAAAATACGGTAAATCAAGAGAGCCCTAAAGCAGAGAGTATTGGAAATGTGGAGTCAAAAGATAAAACCCAAAAAGATATAATTAACGATCTTTTCTCTAAGCCGAAAAAGATAAATGAAAAGGCAGGTATAGAAAAGGCAGAGAAAATAGTTAATAGAAATGTAGAAACACCTATTAAAAAGGTTGATTTGTTTGCGGATGATTTATTTGACGATATTGATGATATATTTACTACAAATATTAAAACGCCATTTAAAAAAAGTACCGAAATTACGGCAAAGTCTCTCTTTGATGATGACGAAGATTTATTTTCAAATGTAGCGGTTTCAAGCAAGAAGCCTGAACAAAAAGTCAAGAGTATTTTTGATAGCGATGACGACCTGTTTACTGAAAAGAATGAAGAAATCAGTCCAACTAAGGATATTAAGAAATCTAATATTACAGCCAATAATTCAAAATCTACGAACAACAACCTACTAGGTAGTAACAATGATGCTCTGTTTACTGAAAATAATGAATATGTCAGTAGAGTAGCAACAGAAGCAGCTAACTCGCACGATTCTAATATTGACAAAGCTTCTGCAATTAGGGAAGATAAAGAATTAATTGATGATGTAATAAAACCTGAAAATATTTCTAAACAAATGAAAGTATTAGAGCAAAATTCAAACCAAAACAGCAAACTCAAAGGTACGTTTGATAACGATGATATATTTCCAGTCGCTCAAATGTATAATAAAAGAGTCGAAGATTATCCTAAGAATAAAAATGAAATCTTACATGCACAAAAAGTAATTAAACAAAAGAAAAACACAGATATAAGCGAGAACAATGATTTCGAAAAAGGCAATATACCATGTTTACCAAAGGAAATTCCTGGTCATAGAAATGATTTCTCTGTAAACATTCTGCAAAGTGAAAATAATGAAATCAAATGGAATGCAGAAATAGATCAAACTGTAGAAGATGATTATATATTTACATCAAAAGAAAACATAACTGATACTACAAATAAATGTATTTCAGCACCGACGAAAATTAATGATGTCAAGAAAAAAATAGAGATAGAGGAATCTGAAGATGATATGTTTAGTACTAAAAAGACTGAAAATCTTGTGACAAATACTATTGAAAATACTCCAGAAAATAAACGTAATGTAATCGATGATAACGAAGATGAAATATTTTTTGGTGTAAATAACGAAAATAAAGTTAGAAATGTAGGTATATCAAATATTTTAAGTAACAGTGATGTATCAAAGACCCATAAAAGTCCGTCGCTATTTGATGATGAAGATGATGAAATGGATGATTTATTTTCTAAACCTAGCAAAATCGTCAAAGAATCTAAGGAAATCAACGCAAGCGAAGTAAATATAGAATCTGATTTTCAAAAATCTCCAATGGAAAACTGTGCTAATGATAATAAAAATACTATTGTTAAAAATAATATTGGCACAAAAAGTTCAGATGAAGTTATATTTGAAGATAAGGATAAAATTAATAAACCAGAAGGCGACATAGCTCCAATTAAAGATACTAATTTAAAGCAAAGTATTAATAAAAGCCAAAACATAAACTCAAATACAGATGTCCAAAATATGATTCGTAAGGAAATACCTATAGATACATGTAATGAAACTGAAAATGTACAAGAACACTCTTTAGAACATAAAGAGTCCTTAAAAGAACCTAATAAGCTTGTTCCTAAAGTTGATATTAAAGATGACTCTATTCATATAACAAAAGAGCCTATACTCCAAGAAAATAAGACTGAATATGACAACGTGACCGGTATAGAAGATGAACCGATATTTTATGAGTCTAGAGAGTCAAATTCGAATGAACCAGATATCTTCAGCGATATACCACCAGAATTTGAGAGACCCAAAGAACCTAAAAAGAGCAAAAACGTTAATGCGTTATTTGACGACGACTCGGACGATGAAACGCTATTTTTTAAGAAAAATGATACAGTTACTGATGAAAAACCTGATATAAATTTTAGTGCTCAAGAAGACAGATTATTCCATATATTCCATGATGAACCTCCTGCTATTGATGTTGACTTTACTCAGAAAGCCAAAATATCTTTGAATAATGATTTGGAAACCCCTTCATTAAACATAGAATCCGAAACGTTGATGTACCAAAACAAAATTATTGCTGTTAAAGATAATGAACATGACCTAAAAAGTGACATGAATACAGACACGGAGCCAACAAATATGGACGAAGTGAAAAAACCAGTCGGTAAATTGAAAACAATGAATTTAAATATTAACGTAAGTACTTTACTACCTGGCGCATCACCAAAGAAACTTAAATCATACGAACAGGTTGACGGACAGACAATATCAACTAAAAGTCAAGATGTTATTCAAGATGAGGAAACAAAAATGGCAAAACCTGTAAGTTTTGAAGGTGATCCAGATAGTGAAATACTAGATAATAAATTGTCAAAGGAGAGACCAAAAATTCAAGTTAAAAGGAGGCCGTCAACTAGAAGAGCGAGAAAGGAAGCTGTTAGGAAATCTGGAATCGATTTTGGCGATGATTCTACTGATAATTCAAGCTCAACTGATATTTCGAAACAAGATATTCTCCATAATAATGATGTAAAAAATGCAATGAAACAGAGCAGCGACATTATGAAAGATGAAGATATAACAGATACATCAACAAAAGATCCGGAATCCGAAGTTAAAATAAGTGTAGAAGAAAGTGATAAAGTAAACAATGATAAAGTGAAATTAGAGCCAGTTGTAGTAAATACACCAACTGATAATATAACCAGAGGCTCACAACATATAGTGAAAAACAATTACAGTCCTTATAGCACAAGACCTAATGTTACATCGAAAGTCATCTATATTCTTAATGATGAAGATATATTTACTGATTCGAAACCAACACAGATTACATCTAATAGCACTGGAATCGTACAGAATAAAAGAATCTTAAATATTACCACTGATGGCGATTTATTTCAATCAAGCAATATTAATAGTACTAATGTCACAACACTGGGAAGTGTATACAAAGACATGCACAATATAGACAATAAGATAGATAATCTTGATTCTGATGCGGATATTTTTAAAGCATCACAAAACACAACTATCGGAAATATTCAAAGCGATTCTAAGAAAGACGATGCACTTAAAAGTGCAACTGATGTAAATCAAATGGAAGCCGAAATAGACGAACTATTTATTAAATGTCAAAATACTAAAGTCACTTCACTTTTTGATGATCTAAGTGACGATGGGGATGAACTTTTTGGCAGTAAAATTAATAAAAAGCCTGATATTGTCGATAGTGTAATTTCCGGTACAAGTAAGGCGATTAAGAAAGGGGTAACACCGTTACGGGGGTTACCGAAAGTTGATGTTAAAGCGTCATTGTTTGGTGATGAGAGTGATGATGATTTGTTTGGAACCAAACCAGCTAAAGATAAAGGTGAGTTTAAAATATAATATATTAACTTTGTTTCTATAGAAATAATTGATACTCAGACAGTGCATACTTTAAAAGGTTTGAAAAATATTTGCACATGTCTGCACAATAATGTAAAATGATCAGATGCTGTTCTAAGATTATACTTGTTTTACCGTATTTCATAACCATGATTAGATATTATTTCCTACATTTATTTATTCTTTTATATTTACTTGCAATAAATACTGTTATGGTCTATAGAAATATTTCGTATCTCTAGATATTTAATAAAAGAGTAAAGAAATGCATGAAAAGAATATTTTTTTCCAGAGCCCAACCAACCAGCACGAAAACCAAAGGAAATCATATCCAAAGCACCGGAACCAGTGTTTGAAGACCCACTCTCTGTTCTAAGTCAAGAAGATGATCTGTGACCATTTCCTAGGGGAGAAGGTGAAGGAGACAGACCATTCAAAATTCTGTTTGAAATAGTCTTAATAATTGTTAAATTATCTCACATGACAACTTACAATCAAACCAATATATGACTGCAGTTTAAAGAAGTTGAAACCACTGCCCAGGTTCTAACTGAAAGAGCAGCATTTCTCATATTAGGCAGCTTTGTTGGTGCAGCCAGACAACAGAATTGCAAAAAAAACTGCTGACTTGGAACAGATGTTTTATGAATTTTTAATGGTATTAATGTGATTTGACAATATTTTGCAGAGTTTACTTGTTTGTAATGTATGGTACTAGATATGTCAATAATGCAGCCAAGAGTTGGAGATACCTTTTTTGAATTGGAATCAGGCTTTGAACATATTCTATGTGCTGTTTGAATCTTGTCAATTGATATGAAACAGATTTACAGCTCAGATTCATAATAATGATAAACATAAATGTAGCTGTCTAACATAGAAGTTCTAAAAAGATTGCCTGTTAGAGAACATTAAGTATGCCTGATATTATGATGGCCACTCTTTCAGGGCTGTAAGAGCTACATACAGTACAGAGCAATCAATGTATCATGTATTATACATATTGATATTAATTTAATGCTTTATTATTAATTAGTAACAAAGATTTAGAATATGACCTTATATTAAATGGATAGCAAACAAAAAATACTTAATAATTACTATATTGTGGTGCTTTGTTAAAATATTTTTATGTGAAATATTAATATAATAAAATTTACGAAATTCTTACAAGGAAGTGTCAATGTGCAAAAGTATTATTTATTACGATAATGATTTAAATAATTTAAAGATTCGTTGCTTTTATTTTTCAGATTATTTATTTGAAAATCTCATTCAAAGTACTCTTGAATTTTTAACTTTTTTTTTCATAACATTTACATTAAACTATTATTACTATCGACGCTTCTCTGCCTTTATGTATTGTCTGTGGACGTGTACTTCCTGCTTACCCTCCAATAACATGGTAAATATATAAAGGTTTACATATAATAAAATGAGATTAACGGACATTCCACTATATTATTGTAATATTGAAAATTGTTAAAAGTCTACAGAGTATATTTTATTAATAATTATTATGTAAATAATGTGTATACATACGTTAATTTGTTGTTTGTAAAAAAATAGGATAAGTGCTGTCAATGCTTGCAATTAACGGCATCTCATTTGAATGCTAAATTCCAGCCTCTCCAACTTATTTTATATCGTTGTCTTAACACCAGCGACAAATTGTCAGATTTTGAGCAAAGCATGTACCTTATATGTTAAATTTATTCGTTTCTGTTTTACAATCGATATTGTCTGTTATTAAAAAAATAACAATAATGAGTAGTGTGTACAAATTAAAATAGTTAATATTCGTCAAATCTATTCTATTACCTGAGAAGCTGACATTAAACTAATATAACAATTCATTATTAGAGCCTTCGTATTATAGAGGGTACAGTTACCTCTACGTTTTTCGTAGTAAAACAAGAAAACAGTCGGTTTTACTTTAAATATCAAAATCCATTTTTTTTCACTGTCATGTCAATGTGAAATTTTTAATATTGTTCTCAGTAGAAATAAGGATTTTCATATATTTGAAATTCAATTAACATAATAGAGAAATTAATCATTGTGAATTTCAGCGCTCAATTGAAATGCCGTAATTATTCAATGCTTCGTTTGTATGTCATCATGTTGATTTTTTAATAAACGTTACGTATTTATATATGTAATTTTTTTCATTTAAATGCTTGGCATGCATATTCACTACTGGTAACTGGTCGCATAATAAGAACCATGAATAGTATAATAATAATATACATATCTTAAAGCCAAGTTCCTTGCTTGCGAGTGCTTAGTTCAATGCAAGATGTTTAGTATATTACTGTAATAAAAATTAATTCGCGGTAGATATAGACCTTGATGGGCGAATTGTATAAAATACATGTCCTATCTATACGAGGATAAGTAAAACAAAAATATTAAAGATTATCATTTAATTACATAGTAACAATTCCAAGATTAAAGTCACCCTACCTCAGGTAATCATTAATGATTAACAATGGAAACTTAGCTTGTAGAGAGGATTATTAAATAACAAGTATTAAATGCAAATCCATTATAACAACAAATGAAAAAAACGAAATTACATGTTTTTGTGCTGTATAAAATGCAAACAAAATAGAGGCCACCTGTTCTAAAATACCATAGATAAAAGCTTCCAAAGAAAAAAGTCATGGCATTCTGTGTAGTCTATTTAATGTAAAAAAAATATCTAGCACAACTGAATAGAAACACAAAATGTGCATCGAAATTACAAATAAATAGTAATAACAATTCTTTGAAGTCTGATAGCGGGTATATTGAATCCTGAAATAAAAATCAACTTAAGAAATAAAAAATTATGTATATTTGCTAATAAACATGAAAGTAACATAACAATTCATTTTAAAGTCTACATTTCATCAAAATACTTTAAAAAGACAACACATACATAACTGTAAATGATACTTTTTTCAGCACAGTAAGTACCATTTCACCAATATTTTGTTGCTTTACAACTTTCATGTATCAGTTAAGAACCACATACAAGTCTACAAACATTAGAACTTCAACTTTAACTTTTTTTTTAAGAAGGGATTAATTGGAGACGGCATTGAAGGCTTCAGATTTGTTTTGCTTGGCTTCTTGCTACTGTCAAATGGTATGTTTGGACTCCGTTGGACACTCCTGTAATAATCCACTGTTCCCTGCATAACATTATTCTTTAAAACGAACTTCACTTTCTTCTGTGTATCAATAATGTTTTTTCTCATATTTTCTCTGTTATTATTAGAAATTTTCGGCGATATTTGTTTTTGGTAGTTCTTTATTTTATTCATTGGTAACACTTTTTGCCTCTTTGCGGCTGTTTTGCTAATAGTTGCATCACCTTTAACTGTTTCTAACTTTTTTTGACTGCTATCAACTTTTTTACTCTCCTTATTACCTGTTACTTCGCTTACAATCTTAAGTTTATCTTTCTTTTTCTTCCGTACATCAGTTTCGATCAATTTTGGCGAGAATTTTGGATTGTTGTGATTTATACTTACACTTTTACTGACTTTATTCTTAATTTTACTGTTTTTGCCATTGACTAAACTCTTTACTTTACCACCATCTGCCTGTTTCTCTATATCTTTCCTTTTTTTAATTTTTTCGTTTGCCCTACTTGCATTCACATTATTTTCTGGTTTTTTAGCTTTTTTTATTTTATCACTACCATTTTCTTGTATCTTCCGTTTCCGATTTGGTTTCTTCTTTTTTATTTCATTTTCTTTGTTACAGGAATCATCTTTGTTACCATTTTTATGTAAGTCAGGTCCTGTGTTCTCTATTAGCCAATTCCCATTCTGTAAAAGAAAAATTAAATATAAATCTTTCAAAGAAATACCCCTAAAATGTCTGTGGTGACAGCAAAACCAAATCTACGTTCAGCAGCAACTGCAGTGTTTATACTACAGACATTATGAGAAGTGTGGTGCGTTCTTTACTAATCAATTTGGTTGATGGACACGCACCACACTACTTAAGTATTTAGCTATTCTCAGGTAAAGCAACAAAATCCTATCAGAATATGAACATAGATGTTCTTTCAGTGAGCTTTACACTATCCTTAGCAAATACTGTGAGGTTATTGCAGTTTTAATATTAAAAAATCTTGAGACTGGATACTCCACTATTCCTTTGTGAGCATCATTAGCAATCACGACAGTAAATATCCCTGAGTAACAGAGAGTCCCTGAACTGATAAATGAACTCCCAAATTACAGGCTTGCTCAGTAGCCAAAAAGATCAGAACGGTTACAGGACTTTTTAGACAATATGAAAAATCAGGACAGTAATTGTTTTATGTTTATGCTAGCCTAATTTGGACGGTATTCTAATTTAATTTAGTGGATCAAAGCCGACTTGATCAATGTGGAATATTATTATTTTAATGCTTTTTATTCCAAATGAAATTTGATGTGCAAAGACAGAATGATACAAGCTAAATAAATTATAGTAATATATACTTACTGTTGAATTTATTTGCTTATCTGTGACTTGGGGCACTTCATCAATTATGCTGAGACCAGCACGACTCTTAGCCAGCAGTCGTTTGCGGTGTTTCCTCTTTAATCCTGCAAAGAAATTCAGTATTTTCTTGAGCCTACTATATGCTAACTGGGGATTGCAGATCATAAGATTTGATATGGATATTAAGTAATAAATATAGTCAGGCTAAAATGCCGGTAATTACCTTAGAGCAGCAAGAATCAAGTTTTGCCCTACTGGGTCTGTTACAAAATATCATGACATAAATACCATGAAGAAGAAAACTCAAACATAACAAATATCAAGGACAATTTTACGTAACTATGTCAATTCACGCCTGTAATCCTCGAAGCGGTGGGCAGGGCAATGTAGTATATTCCCACATTCTATGAGCTACTTTTACATACCACTATGGAATAGATGCTGACCCTATTGTCATACACCGGGCACATTTCTAAACTCTGAGCCACTATGTACTAGAAAATCTAAATTAGAAAAATCTGATAGTGCC
>DWDV01001659.1:0-12767 GCA_018245615.1 Mimoniades ocyalus | reverse complement strand
AGTTAGCATCGGCTGAGATGCCTCCTGTTGCCATGACGTGTTACAATACTATATTTTTTATGTTACCTGATGTAAATGGCAATAAAGTTTATTATTATTATTATTATTATTGTCCATAGTGCTGCATAGCGCTGACAATAGCGTGCGCCTCACTAAGCAGAGGTTCAATATAAACGTTACATTGCCAAGTTATAACAATGAAAACATTTAAAGCAAAGAGATTCGATAACAAATATCATCTAAAACGTAAAGAGGAATAAAGTTTTTCACATACAATTTCTGTATCGAGTTTTTTATTAAAGAAAATTTCCAATTTAAAATTGGTACCTCTTTCAATTATTGTAAGAACTACTAATCGCTATACAAGTATTTGCAATGTTACTGATTACTGTTCTGATTCCTGATTTGGAAGGAACAATACACCGATTACTTCCGAACCAGTAACTTAATGATAGTAGGTATAATTCCCATTTCAAGGTCATAAGCAACTGCGTCTGCATAACCAAGGAATATTAATTATATTAGGAATATTAAATATTCTTTTCGAATGTATACCTGAAAAGGGGTCACCTGTGCTCGTTATTAATATAGTTTAAGTACAAGTACAGTAGATTAAATCCAAAAGCCCGTGGAATTTGTTTAGTCCTTTTAGTTATATTTGGATTGAACTGGTGACATGATGTTGACAACGCCGACGACGATAACAGTTTAAATGGATAGACTATCCAATAAATATGAAACCTTTATTCATAGTGTTTATTTAGAATTTAGTATTCGTATTGCTAAAGGAATAAAATATACATTCAGTAGTTACGTACCTACCTTAATTAATAACGATATTGTACATTTTTTGTTATTTACGACGTAACTTCAAGTCTGTAATCCCGACGAGGTAGGCAGAGGAGTTTTGTACACTTCCACGTTTCATCAGTTACGTTTACGTCCCACTAGGGAATAATAATAATTTAGATTTTCTAGTGGTAGCTCAGAGTCTCGATGGTTGCCCGGCGTATGGCAATAGGCTCGCCACTTATTCAACAGTAGGACGTAAACTAACTTGTTTTACGTGGGAGTGTACCATATTCCTCTGCCTACCGCTACAGGGATTACAGCCGTGATGTTACGTTTATAAGCATTATTGCCATGGTCGAATAATTAGCCCCATGTTAAAGATGAATTCTATACGAATACATTCAAACATCTTGAACGAAGTAATGTTGGATTTTGACTGGAAAGCAAAATTAATTTTTTAATAAGTGAAAAGTAATATTGCCAGTTATGCAGGAAAACACATGTCGTTGTCAATTAGACTAGGAATCGATGGAAAAGGAACGAATTAAGTTAATGACCGGGCATGGTCAAGATTATAGTATTCTTTTCCAAATTTTCCTTATTGAGCCGTTATTTCGGCACGATATTAATATAATTTGAGTGGACCTGGGAATCATTTAATCGAATAGTCCTCGCTGTTTCAATCGAGCCAGTTACATTGTGGCTAAACTACTTTAATTATACATATTTGTTACGCAAGTGTAACCTGTTGGTGTATTCTTCATTATGTAAATTGTTTTACAACAATGTAATAAGATAAGAACGAGGGTACATCCGAAATGTTAATTGAGGAAAAATCTACATTTTTTTTTAGCTAGCATACCACTAATAGATTATTTCCTTCTGTTTCCAGCTTGCGTAGGCGCTATTATAGCATAGTATAATTCTGTAAAGATTTGGCATTAGTTTTCCGACCGGTTGCGCCGTGACGTCAACCGTAATTATACATTTTGCTGTTGGTGAATCAGCTAACACGTAACATCATGTCTGTGTCTCCCCGGAGAGGTGGGCAGAGGAGTGTAGTACACTCAACGCTGAAATAAGATTTACGAAGCCATCAGTACCATTACTAATAAGTTCTATAGACAAATTTTATAGTTTTTTTTATTTAAATCATATATCGTGTAAACTATAATGGAAATTTATATGCATTCAGGGCCAGATATTGTAATTACAACGTAATATCACGCCTGTAATCCGCAAAGAGGTAGAAAAAGGAGTGTAATTTAAACGATATAAAGTTATTATAATGAGGGCTCAATGTATAATGAAACAAATTTAGTTCGTGCAGAAGTCGATATTACAATACATTCCAATATTTTTTTTTGTCAACCAAGATCGCAAATTTTAGGTTTGAAATTTTAAAAGTTAATTCATGAAATTAATGAAATTTCATACAATTTTTCGATTCCTATTGTACCACCTCAGTGGTGGGATTTTCAAAGTTCCTTTATAGTAAGAAACTAGCAATAAGTCATTTATGCTATGCCATTTAAGGAAACAGCGGTCCAGCGGTCGCGACTGTTCGTTGCTTGACCAGTCAATCAGTTTCTTCTATTACATGTTTACAGTAACAAATGCTATAGACATACTTTAGTAAAATTGTATGTTATAAATACTTGCTTTTATTATAGCAACACCAGGCGTAGGATCCACGCGGCAAGTCGACAAACCGGTTCGAAATCGTTCTACAAAAACTTGCAAAGAGGGCTTCCCCCGAGCGCACATTCCTTTCATACATATTTATAGCCAAATATCTTTGTAAATTATGCTTAACTAGCGACCCGCTCTGGCTTCCCACGTTAACTTTGACTTTTTTATCGATCTATTGAAGATACACAATTCCGTAGTACATTAATTTGATTTATGCGCACAAAAATACATATGTTTGTTACATCACATTACAAAACTTTGAATTTTTCGGCTTTTCTGTATTATAATATGTACGATATATAGGTATTACACATCTATATATTATATATTATAAACCTTCACGAGTATATTATAAACTTTCCTCATGAATCACTCTATCAATTGCTAAATACTGCAATTAAATCCGTTGAATAGTTTAAAAGATCTAAGCGAACAGACAGCGGAAGCGATTTCATTTTATACTACGTAAAGAAGAAGCTATACATTTGCCTAAACTACGAGTATATGTCCAAATGGCGCGTACAGCGCTCACGGATGAAATCGCCTCTTTGCTTCAATAATGTGATATTTTCTGAACAACTTCTTAATAACTTGTCACGTTATTGAAGTAAAGAGGCGAAATATTATGATGCTGTTCAGCCCAGTCCTCGTTATAAACGTGTGTGTGAGGGACTAAGAATGCAATTTGTCTGTTCTATAATGAAATCCAATTAAAGAATAATACAGTAATGGCCGTAATGGCCTTGAGGGAGGCTAAGGTCAGAACACGAGACTATAGTATACATACGTACTAGATAAGTCCAATGGTGACGATAATAGATTCGTCCACAAAATCCCCTGTAGTTGTAAAACGTAATTCATATAGTTTATTAAGAATTTAAGCACTATGGGTGTTCAAGGGGATAAAATTAACATTTTATATTGTATGTATATTAAGTATATTTTTTGCAAGGCAGTTATATTTAAACATGAAAAAAATACATTTTCCATTGCTCGTAACAATTACCTACATATAATTTTCTATTTTCTTATTCTATTATGTATAATTTGTAATTAAAATTTCTAGTAGCTGAGTCTCGTTTTGTGCTCGGTGTTTGGCAATAGGCCAATGTGGAACGCGAACGTACATAATTGGTGCAACGTCGGAGTGTACCTGCATCCCTCTACCTACCTCTTCGGGCAATTACAGGCGTGATATTACGTTTAAAATATTAAAAAGTTTAATTTTTATCGTTTTATGTTTCAAATGTTACTTAAAGATGTAAAGTAAGGAAAAACATGAAATTAATTACAATTACATGTTTAATATTGCGCAACATTCACCGTTGCGTAATAGATATTATAATATTGTGCAAGGGAAATGTCGTTCATTAGCACCTCTTTGCTGTGCTATAAATTAATATATTTTACAGTTTGCGCGGTAAACAAAATTCTAAGATCTTTTGAAGCATGGTAGTAAGTTGGTTTAGAATATACATTTTTTGTTGTTAAACACGTTCGTAGAATATCAACCTGGCTATATATAGCGGGGCGCGAAACAGGTTCTCCTTATTGCGAATCCACGCGTGATACTGTTCACAGTAAAATTTAAATTGTTTTTCTTCTTTAAATCAAGAGGAAATGTCGTCAAATATTTTGGCTGTGTTGTTATCCATAATGATAGTTCAAGGTAATAAGTGGTGTTTTTTTAATATACCATTTATATTTTTGGTTTGTGTTTAAGTGTGCGTGCCAAAAGTATTTTAGTTTTAAAGTGTACTATACCGGTATACGATGTTATTGAATTATGTTGTGAGAAATTCTAGTTGAAAAATTTAAGATCATGTTGAAACATGTCGCGGGCCTGTTGTTACTGGTGTTTGTCTTGTGTTTGATGCTTTTTGACGTCCTTGTGTATTTTTCATTGATAATAAATAATACATTCCTTTTAAACCAATTGACAATCGCTCACGGAACAATGTACTATAGAGCGGAGCGGTAACGGTATTCCGTAATCGATTATATCCGTTCCCACGAGAATCTCACGAGTTCATCACCACGAAAAATTTTCTGCATTATTTACTTGCCGCAAAGTATCGATCCTACAACCATGAAAGCAATAAAATGTCTTCCGAGAACACTCCAATGTTCCACTCTGAAAGCAGCCACTGTTGTGTACATGATAAAAGGATGTCATTTGGAACTTTCACCTTGATACGGGACTTTGCAAACGAGTTCTCGGAAACATTCTCGTCGAAGTGCTTTTAATTAAGCACTGATTTGAGTTTTGGCTGACTTTAGTTCTATTTTTAAACATCTATTTCTTATCACGAGGATTGCGTCACCAATTAGTATGGGTTCCTAGCAATACGAACAAAACACTTGTCTTCGTGTTTTTTTTAACTAGTGATTTGTTTCTATATGAACAATAGTTTAATTTTGTACTTATTTTTTTCAGTGTTCTGCACAGACACTTGCAATGAAAACTCTCATATCGTCATCGAGGATCATGACGTAGAAGATAGGCTGGTGTTCCCTATGCATTTCAGGGAAAAATCAAATTATACCATGACGTTCCACAGAGTTGCGTTTTCAGAAATGAGTGGGAAAGTAACCATTTTAGTTAATCAAATAATTATATATATTATGCTGGGCTTGAGGCACGTGCTCATATGAGCCCTGGACTGGACAGAAGTCCTGGACAGAGGAGAACCTCGCGAGTGTTCTAAACTTGAAAATTATCGAACGACGCATTGAGATCCTAGATTCGAACGTTTGTATCAATGGGACAGAGATGGAAGCTATTAAGTGCGAACTCCTAATAAAGAACATAATTTTGTTGTGTATATTTTTAAGTTTTGACGAAAGAACTGATTTATTTATTTGGTAATCCAACAGCGTAACTATTAGTAAAGTAGTCTTAAATTTAATTAAATTAATAAGTATGACTTTGTGTGTGTGACAACGTGCGTGTGAGAGTATGTGTACGAGCGTGCATGGGCGAGGGTGCGTGTTGGAGGGTGAATGCGCAATCTGAATATATGATGATGTGTTGTGATGTTTCTTTAGATCTATTGTTCGTATGTAATTGTATGTATAATTTATTAATGTCTTAATAGATAATGGGAATTTAGGTAGATCTGTGCAGTGTTTTAATATTATATTTTAATTTATTTGTAGTCAAATAGATAATGTCTAAGCTTGAGTTATTAATATTGTAACTGCGGGCGGCTCGATTTAGCACAGAATGGTTTGCATAATTAGTTATTGTTAGCGGGATATTAAATATATAGAGGTATGTCTTGTGTGATATATTGGAACTAATAATTTAATGCCGGATAAAAGTATTTTCCCCGATAGTAAATTATGAAGTAATGTCATACTTATGTCATACTGATGCCGCCTTTGTTCTAGTGAGTCGAGACCAAAGTATTCACATGCTTCATTATGTTTATCTATCGAATTTTTTGTAGTTTTTAAAAGATAAAAAATTAATGAAATTCTGTTGAATGGCTTCTAGCTTTTTAATGTAAATGTTGTATTGTGGAGACCAAATGCTGTAAGCGTATTCTAATTTGCTTCCAACATAGCATGAGTATAATTTTTCATTATCCACTGTTAAAATTAAAGTTAATATTCAAGATGTTTATTATTGTAACGTGGAATGGACAAAAAAAATACTTAATCTGTTTAGCGTTCCATTTCACATAACGATATTGTTACTTACTTATTTAAAATACAATATAATAAGCCTATAATACAATATAATTACATTTCCACAAATAAAAATGTGGATGTTATTTTTTACTATTTATTGATTGAAACACGTGGGATATTAAAAATAATGTACTCCAATGTGACTTGTTTCAACACCTACTCTGCAACTTGTTATAATTGTTGTCAATTAAATAATGATATATACATTTTTATTTCCTGCTTTTTTTTCCATAATGATTTTCTGATAATTTACTTTTGCTGCAAATCTTCATATGCCAGAGCTCAATATGTAATATAGCCAGGACTTTATACAAGATTTTAAATTTTAAAAAAGGTTTTTGAATGTAGATATAACATAACGACTTTTTTATTTTAAGAATTTAAGGATTCATACATTTTGTAACTATTAAGAGCATTGTATATTTAAATACAATCAGTGATAACTCAGAAGTTTTCCGTTTGGAAAGTTGACAATTAAAAGTCGTAAAGCTAGCCACAAAAGCTTGCTTATTATTGGGTAAACAAACGAGCTCAATCACCATGCATGCCGTGGTATCCTGGAATTACGCTACACTTAGTTTTAACCAATATGTATGTAATATTGGCATCTAAATGTATATTTTATTGATAATTCTTAGTAAAGTAATAAATTAAAAATTGCGCTGCACTTGAGCATATGGAGGAAAGAGAGCGAAATGAGACATCGTCTGTCCTGTTTTATTAAACATGTATGGACTTGTTGATACCATTTAAGTTACAGATACCATTATAGTAGTAGTGTACTTAGTACAAATAGTGTACTTAGGTAATTTAAAGTGTGAGACTAGTTCTAGTAAATTATCGTATTATTAAATAGAGATTTTTATTTCATATTTTCGTAATGTTAAAAGGTGATATTTTTAAAGTTATTTTATTGCATAAATTGCATCTTATTATATTTTTATCATGTTAACGTCAGTTTCTTGCTGCGCCTACAACTACATTCACCTTGTAACGATACATTGAACTATTTGCTCGTTAAGTAATCAGAATAGCAATATCCTCTTCGTGGAGTGTTGCCGTTAACACGGAGGAAGAGGTCTATAGCGAGAGGTATAATTTTATTTATTATCCGTTAATTTATTGTTAATTAAAACGGTAACAAAAAACCACTTACATTAATTATCACAATAATTTACACTACATGCAATACTTAATATTCATAGATTATGAAATAAAAATGTAATCAATTCAAACACTAGCGAATTACTTAAGTTCCTTCTATTGTCCTATACTACGTATTTTACAGTGAGCCTATTGCCATATACCGGGCACATTTCCAGTCTCCGAGCCACTATTAGAAAATCTAAGTAAGCAAAAGCTGATAGTGCCGGACCGGGTTTTCGACCCAAGGACCTTCCGATCAGGAGTCGCGTATGGAACCAACACCACTAACGATTATCTTTGCTTTGATTTAATAGATCCTGACGAAAATTCAGAACAACTATGAGGTGCATTGATTTGTTAACGAAGTTTTCGTGTGTTATTATAACAAGTGATGGTTAATATGCAATACCAACGCGTATAAGTTTATAATTACTGTGCCTGCCGGGATTTGAACGGCAACATGTTAAAACACTCGACCGCTGCTTCCAACGGTATCCAGTAACTGTAAAAATGTAAATCGAGGTTTATGTTAATAGCGCTCGTCAGCCTCCATTGTGTCTTTGCAACTTTAAATGTCGTCTTCAGTAAAGTATGAAGAATCGCAGTGTCTGAATAGTTCATTACATTGCTTTGTTGCTAATAATAAATGCTTTTGTATACCAGGGCCGGCGTTGAAAAGGGAAATTTTAATTTTCCTCTCTGTAGAGGTGTGTCTAGTTGAGACTTTATGGAATTTATTTAAGGGCAATTGTTAGAGATTTTTTATCAACTTTACTGAATACAGTGCAGCGTACTTAGTGTTGTCTATTACACAACAACAGTGCGTTACGATTTCACGTTTGTCCATATATTGAAATTGTTATTAATATATACTTACGCCATGGACCTTACGGAGTAGACAGAGATCAAGGAGAGCCAAATATTTATGCTTTAAAATAAGAAAAATAAGCAGTTTCTTGGCACACGTGCCAAATAGCTTACAGGACAATCAAGATCATATCAATCTATTATTCATGGAAAATCGCAAATCATAGTTCAAGCATTAATACATTAAGCATTAAAAGAAATTGATTTAAAATGCTGTCAATTGTACATTTGAGGTTAGAACTATTTAGTTTAAATTTGTTTTCTTGAAAGAAATTAGCAAATCGATCACAGAAAGTCACCAGCAATGTAAAGGTTCACCAAGGCAAATTATAACAAGATGAACAGCAAACCTTAATACAATAACTACATTTATAATATTTTGTTAGGCATATTGTGTACACAATATTCCTATGTTAGGTAGGTACGGCAAACTGTTTTTCGTAAATGAGCGTTACTTTTATGAACAGCTAAAATAACAGGTGTGGATTTCAAACAGTTGTACATACATATATTTAAATGTGTTATTTTTATTCATACGCACGAATCAAGTGAACGTCTTCTAATGTAGCATAATATAATAGAAAGAAAACTAAAGGCAATGCTACTGAAAAAAATGTTTCTATAATGTTAACGACTATTTGAGTGACGAATTGAACTAAAATATTTTAATTATAGCCGTCACTGACATCTAAATTCTGTTTATTTATAATGTTTGACATGTTGGTGATTTATTTTATTATATGTATTTTGTTATTTATGTTTTAATTGTTCGAAATTCATACGTATGTCAAACATCTTGATATAATGTTTTATTATTTGACTATTTAATCTATTATGCAATTGATTTATTATGAATATTTCTTTTTAATTGTTCTTGTTAAAGTTTATAATTGAGGTTGTCGAATTGCACACCTTTAATAGGTATGTTACAGAGGAAATTTAATTGTTATACTAACTGTGATATCTTTTGTACCTGTAATAATGCAATTATAATAAATAAATAAATATTAGAGTATGTACACTATGTCTCTTCAATCTTTTGTATTGAAGGGATCCGTGTTCACATAACTTTGCTGCTAGCTTGTTTTCGTGGTTCGTTAGCCTCGTTTAATATTTTGTGCTGTACTGAGTAATCTCTTCTTTCACGCTTTTTACTTTTAAATCTTTGTAAATATATTTGTTGCTGATGTACTGCGGAATGTCGAAAATTGCTGTGTTTTTGTTTGAAATATCTCGAGAATTTCAATATTGCTGTTGCTAGCTGTACCCCACAACTGGATACCGTAGGTCCATATAGGTTTCAGGATAGCTTTACAGACTGTCATTTTACTCTCTGGGGTTAGTTGTGAATGTCAACCGATTATCAAGTACATGTTGCGTAGTTTTGTATCTAGTTGCTTACGCTTAGTCCATATGTGTTTTTGCCATGTCAGTCTTCTGTCCAGATATATACCCAGGTATTTCGTATGTTCGTTTTGTGGGATCTCTTAGCTGTTGAGCTTGACTGGAGGACAAGTGTCTTTTCTGAGGGTGAATGTTACATGAGAAGATTTACTTTGATTGACCTTTAATCTCCACATTTGTAGCCACTCCTCCAGTTTAAACAGATGACGTTGAAGCTGATCTGACGCCGTTGCTGGGTTAGTGTGGGTAGAAAGCATTGCAATGTCATCAGCATACGTGGCAACTACAGTTTCGCTTACAATAGGTAAATCAGCGGTGTATAGTGTATACAATATTGGCCCAAGTATACTACCCTGTGGTACTCCTGAGTTTATTCCATATAGGATCGAGGACTCGGTGTTGAATTTTACTTCACAGCATCTCTTGTATAGATATGACTTTAACATGTGGTATAGCGAGTTTGGGAATGCTTTTTTGATTTTGTACAGCAAACCTTCATGCCAGACTTTATCGAACGCTTGGCTTATGTCTAGAAAAACAGCTGATCAATATTCTTTGGTTTCTAATGACCTGCTTATGGCATCGACGATACGATGAACTTGTTCTATTGTACCGTGTTTTTCACGGAATCCAAACTGATGATTTGGAATTATGTCCAAGATGTGTGCTTTCAACCTGCGTATTAAGATTTTTTTAAAGAGTTTTCCCATCACTGGTAGGAGACTTATGGGCCTGTAGGCCTGTGTTTTGTGGTGGTTTACCAGGCTTAGGTATCATTATGACCTGCGCTATTTTCCAGTGAGCTGGGAAGTATGACAGTCTAAGGCAGGTATTAAATATCTTTACGATTTTTATGATTCCCTTTTTTGGCAGTCTTTTTAGTAGAGTAGCATCAACATTGTCATATCCTGGAGATTTATTTTCTTGAAGTATTTGTATCTCTTTGAATACTTCTTTGGGGTTCGTAATCTTGATTGGTTCACTTGGTTGGTGTGGACTATTCAGATATGCTTTGATTTCTAAGCTTTGTTCAGTGCACGTTTCAGGTATTGCTTGAAATACCTGATTTAGGTATTCTCCAAAGGTCTTAGCTTTCTCTCCATCAGATCTGGCCCACTCTCCATGGGACATCTTAATTGGTGGAATTTGAGTTTTGGGGCGCTTTAGTTTTTTTGTTGCCTTCCATAATGAATAGTTGGTGTCAATAGATGGAGTTAACTTTGAAAGAAATGATTGCAAGCTTTCGTTGTGGTAGGTTTTGATTAGGTTTTTGAGTGTTTCGGACGATCTATGGAATGCTTTTTTATCTGAAGGGTATCTGGTTGTTTGCCATATTTTTCTTAGTTTTCGGCGTTCGGTGATTACGTCTTTGATTTGTTTTGGGTATTCATTCGATTGTGTTGAAATTTTTTTTTGTATTTGCGTTGCATTATAAGCTGCTCTGTGAATTGTTTTATTGAGTGCGCTGATTTCTTCCTCTATGTCCTCTGTCGTTACTATTGGATTGAGTAGGTTAAGTTCAGATGTTATTATATCTTGGTATTGTTCCCAGTTGGTTTTCTTGATGTCATATATTCTCTCTTTTGTTTTTTTTAATACGACAGTGGAGTTGACCTTCAATATAAAAGGTGTGTGGTCAGAAGAAATAAAATAAATGAAAACAAAATGTATGCAATAATACAAAAGCAATCTAGTAAAGCAATATTCATTCAATAGCCGCTTAGTCGCCGCGTGCCGGTTGCAGGGTCCGGAGCGCACAACACTGTCCGCTAACGAGTATCGATCGACGCAGCGGCCGCCGGAGGTGGTCGTGCAATACTCTCGCAAGAGCGGGCAGCGAAAAAGTCGGTCATGTGTGGCGAAGCGGTCTGCGGCTTCCGGATACTGCGGCTGTGTCAACTATTATTAACTATAACGTGTAATGTAAAAACGAAACACTGTCTCGTCTCGTAACTTATACTAGTAGAGTAACTTTCTTACTTTATACGTTCTACATTTGTAACATGTATAAATCATCCTGATTTCAGTCGGAATCGGGCCGTTGTCTTTTAGAAGGAATGAAAAATTTGGATTCGCTCTCAACCACTGACATGTTAAAATGTATACATCATTTGGTATACCACGTAGATTACACCGCAGTTTGTATCGCTATAACATCTGAGTGATTCAGAAATTAGCTTACTAGCAAGTATCAGAAGTGACTATCCAGTTTGAATTCAGCTTTCCACTCAGGGGGGTTCCGGGTTCATAATATGAAGGCGTATCTTCTTTCTTTACAACATTACGTGCGATTTTAATATAATATTATCACTCGCTGTAACGTTGAAGGAAAGCATTGTGAGGAAATTTGCGCATACCTAGGAGTCCTTCATAATTTTCTCTTAGGCGCGTGCAGTTGTTAAGAAACTATAGCCGTACAAATGGAACGATTAAAGCGCTATAATAATGACATTACCATAGAACGAACACACATTCCTTTTACAATACATAAATTATACCGTATACCTATATATAATTATAATACATAAAACTTTAAAATTAATTTGGCGAACGTATGTACTATTTCACTTTCCTACTGGGAATCTTCTCGTCACTCTATTAATAGACTATGTTCTTGAAAGACGAAGTTCAATTCATTATTTTTGTCCACCGAAGTATATAAATTAGAGAAAGTCGTATTAAAATTATGTAACAGGCATGAGACGGTGTATATTCTTGCACTGTACCTACACCCCGAGAACCGCTGGGATTTGAAACTTACGAGTACAAGATTTTTTGTACACGTTCACAACATAGATCGTAAAAGTTAATGTAGAATAGCAATGCAATTCCAGTACTGAGATTGGAATTATAGAACTTCGTACGTTTCAACTGCAGATGCTTTGAAACTTTGTAGAAAGAATAAGATATTGAACGATATAATAATACAGTTAAGAATAAAAGCTACAATTTTTTTTATCATTATTTAACTTATAGCATCTTATTTTGAAAATGTATTAAACGTTATCCAATTCGAAAGTTTCAGAAACCGTCGTGCGTGTACTACGAGTGAAGAGTTCCAAAATCAAAAATCAAAATCAAAATCTCATTTACTCAAAATTGGTTCATAAGAACACTTTTTGTACGTCAAAAATGATGCTACCACCGCTTCGGAAGATGCCTCGCTATGG
>DWDV01001658.1:0-12767 GCA_018245615.1 Mimoniades ocyalus | reverse complement strand
CAAAGTCTCCTGAGGTCAACGAATAGCTCCAATATTCGAATTTATCGCGCGGTTACAGAAAACGGGACAATTTTGCGTCCCGGATCATTGTTCGGGGACAACGGGACAAGTGGTCAAATAAAGAGAAAGTCCCGTTAAAAACGGTCACGTTCAATATGTTCTCAGTACTACCGCCTCTCTTTAAATCTAGGCTAAAATTAGGTAAGTAATATTGTTTTGTATATCCACAGTGGGAATGCAGTAAAATAGTTTCTAAATATATATTATTTTCATTTAAACACCCTCGCCTGCAACCCTAGTAACTAATGAAATTGATTAAAGGACAGACAGAGAAAAGGACAGACAGGACAGACAGGACAGACAGGACAGAGAAAAGGAGCCGCGAGAGTAGATCTCCAAAACTCAACATAACAAAGAAACTTACGATAAGTGTAAAAACGACTTTCTTCCTTCAATTTTTTCCATTTGCCTCACACAAAACTACGGAATTTGTCAATCCAACAAACACCATAAGATTTTCACGTACATTGACCTTTCTATTCGTCTTATTAAGTTGATGGCGATAACTATTTAAAAAAAGCGCTAATTTATTACCTAGAATAATGTCTAATCGAAATTGATTCTTCATGTGATCAGAGATGTATTCTTAAATGGACCATATGTTAAGCACAACAGAGTTATTTATTGTTATTTTAGCATTAATATTGTATATTTCGCGATAAGAAGGTAAACAGCCTTATGATCGGTCAGGTCAATGCCCCGACCACATTTGCAGGTTGGTTTATGTCAATGGCCGATACGTTATCGTGAAAAAACTACCTTAGTTCCCTTCATTCAAAATAAATAGCCTTTGTGATTTTTCTTTTAAGTATTTTTTTTATTTTCTTCTTAACTTTACATTTATTTTATTTTTATCCGTTTATTGTTCTTTTAAGTCTTACTTTAAGCTATAAACTTACTTCTCGATTGCGCTGTAAATTCCAAATATTTTAAGGTTTTTAACTTAGGACTGATAAGATGGTAATTGAAATGTCAGATATAGTAGGCACGCAGTTCTTCAGAATTCGATACGTTTACTGCGGATTCAAATCCGTGATTGGTAAGTACAAGGGACGGTGAAAATATCTGCAGAAAAGAGGAGATGGTTAAAGCGGGATTTAACACTCTATTTAATTAGTTCAAATTCACGAAGTCTATAAACAGTACGTTTCTACACATTGCTTTATTATTCATAAAGATATCATCAATCTAAAAGTGTATTGCAAATGTTAAGAAAATAGAGTTGCTCTAAAAATTGTTCTCTGTCTGCTCCGTAAGGGACCTGGCGTGAAGATATGTACGTATGTAAGAAAATAAAGTATTTGAGTCACTATCGTCAAATATTATACCAATCAAAGAAAATCCCTTCAATATTCAGAGTATCGCCTAACATTTACGATTCTTGTGCGTCGAAAAACATGGCTTACAAGTGGCACAATATCATAAGCAAGACACGTATTCCCTTAAAAACGAGCCCCGACTTGAGTGGCCTCGGGAGATTGATTTCGTTGTATGCGATCTATTAAAGAACAATCATATGTCTATATAAACATACATATATCATTATTTACATTATATACGTATCAAACTGAAGAAAGTTAAATGTATCCATTTTAACTCACTTGTATTTTTTTCGGGATAGCCTCACTACTTAGTAAAAACATACACTAGTCAAGCCCGTTCATAATTTAAGGGTAAGGTTCTATTACCTTGTCTAGTTGAAATTTCTAATAGCTTATTGGAGTTTGGATCTGGGCCCGGTGTATGGCAACAGACTTACCATCTATTCCATGGTGGGACGTAAACGTACCTGGTGTAACGGTACAATGTTAAATATTGCACTTTTCTGATGGTATATTCGAGTATGAACACCAACAGGACATTCGCCGATGCTATTTTTACCCGCAGTTGAAAGTCACCGGTTTCCATTATGTCGCAAGCCGTTCGCGACAAGGCACTACAAGTTGCTCTACAGGTTTATTACTTCGCTCCAATCATTACCGAAACGTCACAGAATTGAATGGCCGTTTAGGACAACGATACTGCTTTGTTTGACTGCAATATTGTGTTTAGTATCCATGCATATAATGCTTTTGTGTACATGTTTAGTTTATGAGACACAGTAAAATTAGTGATAACTTTGTAGTGGAATTCCCAGAGAAACCAAAATGCCATAATTCAGATATTATTAATTAGTATTGAAAAATTTCACCGATGTCCACAAGCTAAATGGAAAAAAAATTAAAAGGAGGCTCTTGCGACATTCTAATGTAATTTATTGTGGAGTAAATAAAGAATTATTATTATTATCATTATTATTATTATTACCTATAATATGTGTACTAAATATGTATATTAAAACATTAGTTACTTACGTCCATACTGTCAAAGTCAAATATTAAGCTGCGGACAAACTGTAGCAGAAAACAGGTACATAGTTTATACGCTTTGACATATGAACGTAATTAACGTTCTGAATCGAAATTTAATGTATTTCCAACACTGCTGGACCACTAGTTAGCATAATCACATGTGGAACATTACATTAATGTCGTTAATATCATTAGATTACATAAATATCGCTAACCATTGAACGATACGACACAACGACTGCAACATGAATGGCGACCAAGACGTTATCGGTTAAGCGCTTAATCGTTGTTGCTAACTATCGATAAATGGGCTTGTACTAAATTATTACCATCATTATGATCGCGATATGGCGCAGTCTGCCTACGCATAGCTAAATATAGCTGATGATGATAATGGTCATCAATTTACGGTTCCACACACACGGTTTTCTCTGAGACTGAAAAATAACATCGTGTGACATCGATTCATTTTGTCGATAAATATATTATGATTATTGCATACATAATATGATTATTGCTTTTTCTGCTTCTTACGTATAAAAAATTCAAGTGAGCCTTTTCACACTCCTCTATACGCGTAAATATTCTTTAAAAGGGGTATAAAGTTTATATGTTGTTGATTAAAACAAACCATTCGTTCTTAACGTCTAATTGTCAATGTCAGACACATAATAGCCTGTGGTCAAACAGTGGCACAGTGTAGACATATAGAGGTATACTAAAACATAATTTAAATAGCGTTCGAAGTTAAAAATTAATGATTTGCTGTAGAATTTTGACAACTTGCACTGAAATAATAGGCGTTACAACGAACTATGACGTCATCTCAACCGTGCACAGTTAACGTGACTGAATCATTTCAATATCCCTTATATACTTCACGCTACATAACATATGAAATATACAACATAAATATCAACCGAACGTCCGGTGCGTCATTGTCCGGCCTATTTTGGATTTTGCCCCGAGTACTATACAGTTTAAAATGGTATACAATCGTGTCGAAAATAAACATAGTCGGCGGCTGAAGCGGGTGCGTTCAGTGCGTTTATTGTGATCGAATACAATAAAATTAAAACAGTTGAGTGCGATAATTGGGTAGCGCTGACTAAGTGGCTGGTAATTTGCATAGTAGCTAAGTATTACAAGTAGATGACATGACGAAGTGAGAACAGGTATAAACGTGGCATTAACGTAAGGCGTGATACCCCATTTAAAACGCTCAACAAAGTTTTTCACACTAATCACTCAACTGGCACCCAAAGCAATCTGTACATTTTCTCCTCTGAAAATTTAGCTAAGCTTCCTTAGCGCTATGAGCCCATATTTTTCTTCCCAAATTATATGTCTTCCGTTGCATAACTTGCAACGTTGTTACTATTGCGACAGGCCCCCAATGTTAGACTTAAATTAATTCTTTACATAAGTAACATATACCACCGTATACTCTTCTATATAGTGTTATTAAAGCAAGATGAAAGATCTTGCATGCGTTCAAGGTTTAACAGATTTTGCAATGGCCAGGAGATAGTTATGGCAACCTGGTCCATTTTGTGAAAACAGTTCTTTATTCCCATTATTCCGATTGAAGTTCATTAATCTGGCGGCGCTTCTTTTCAATGTTTATTTTAATTTGATATCTTGGCAGCGGTGATAGTCGAAAGAATTTCTGATCAGAATGTGCTGGCAACACGGCCCGTGTGACGTAATCAGTAAAAGACGCGGTGACAGTCCAAGCGCCATCTGTCCAAGGTTCAAGGTGTGTCCGAGATGATGTCGAAAAGTATAGAGTGCGTGGTGAAGAATCAATAAATATATGAAGCCTACAAGATGCATAAAAGTAACCTACATGTCATAGAAATGTTACCAATACTCTATTTATATTTTCGGTCGTGATCAAATAGAAGTGCAGTGTGCTGATGTGCTCAAAAGTATTCTTAAGGAAGAAATTATAAGGATTGTATCGTTTGTTAATGTCAGCTCATTCAACCCTTATTTTTTTATTCAAAAAGTTAAGACCTCTCAATTTGGGAAGTTAATTTTATTTGAGTTTTAATAAATCCAATTAAAATTGTACAGTTGTATTAAATCACAATAAGCTTTAGTCATAAAGAACAAAGCAACCTGCGGTAGGAAACAGGTCTCTCCATTATAAGAAAATTGTCTTCACGAATAAAAATATTTATATGTGAAAATATGAGTGAGTTTCACAAATTGGTGACTGTGATGTGTACTAATGATTCAGTTGTGGTAGAAAATCGAGTTTGAATTTAACAATACATTTTAACTTTTAATGTCATTGCGGGTTTTCTTGCAGAGTAGACCTTTGTAGATGTCTTCTCTGTGCTAATGCTACGGTCTTACCACAGAATATAACGTGTCTGAAAAAAAAATTATAAATTTAAAACTACTATATACATATGTAGCATATATAAACATAAGCCTTCTGTAATCATTTAAATCGGGCAAAAGGGTTTCAAAGATATGTCTTGGCGTATTAAGGGTAATTTATAACCACAGTAAACACAGTACCCACTCGAAAAGTTACGAGCAAAACTTTTCAAACATTTCCAAATCACTACTCGGGTATTGAACTGTGGTTCTTCCATGGCATCACCATGAACCATACACATGTTTCAATGTCATTGGTAAGCCGAGAAGTATTCGCTTAGTTACCATATTCACGATTTGTGAAACGTTGGAGAGGACAGAAGGGCACCCATTTATCATACCTGGTCCATACGCACCATAATTAATTAATTATATCAAACATTTATTTGTTCTAACATAACTGATCGTAATGTAATGATTGAAAGTCGTCATTTGGTACTCATGTTTTTTATAATCGATAATCAATTAACATTCATCATGACCGTATTTTTAGTGAAAACATTTGTCAATTCATAAAAACTTAGTATGAAGCCTTAATCGCCGTTTAATCAGCTAATTCGAGATTAGCCTTTCTAACAAATTTGTAGGTATCTCTGACGTCACAAATGAAGGTGATAAATAATCGCTCATTAGTAAGCGTGATAGTTAAAATGTATCAAATTCCGTGCGTAAATTGTCATAGAATAGAAATACACAAATTTTCATTATCTTTAAAATAAAGCTCTAGACGTAAGGTTGTTTGAAAGGTTGCCCTATTGGCGATAAGATCCTCTATTGTCATTCTCACATTGTCTCTTTTATATAATTTTTATTTCATATAATATACATCAGTATTTTTGATTTGGTTTATTATGTATTAACATACCTTAAAATCACACCTGTACTTCCCCGAAGGTAGGTAGATGGAATGTAGTGCTATATACGTTTTACCACCAATGAAAAAGGGCAGAAGTCTACCGCCATACACCGGGCACAGATCCAGGCTCACATTTACTAGATACTGGGAACTTCAAGTTAGAAAACCTATATGGCTATTGTACTAGCATACACGTTACAGACTGTAAGGAGCCTCGCAGCGGCATTATTACTGGTCAAAGGCAGGTCTGTAATTTGTGGACTGTATTAATATTTCAGGCTAAGTGAATGGCAAAAAGCCAGCGAATCGGATCGATTTATCAGGCCAATGCACTCTTTAAAAATAATTATTCCACAACAAAAATCGTGTTGAAGGGAATGACCTAGCCATTTGTAATAATAGACCGATTAATTTTAGGCGCAGGCGCGAAACACGTCAGTCAATTTATACTGAACATTCACGGCAATTTGTGAACTTGTGGGCGACTCGGTTTATTTGTTTGCCTATAACAGACGTCAAGGGTGTGAAAGACTACAAAGTAAACGTGTCTCGGGTAGATTGGTGTTAATATAAGAGACGACAAACTTTGCGTAGGTTATTGTTGAAGTACAAATCCCCGCTTAGCTGGCCCGTCGCTCGTGGGTTCGATTGTTGTTCGATGCAAAAGCAATATTTATATGATGAACACAAGTATTTTTATATGTGGGTGCGAAAAATCTATAAAGTATATACATATCCATATGTATATACGTAGGTTACCAGTAGACTGGTTGCTATAATACCAGCTGACTTGATGCTTACATTGGGATCAGATTCAGATGGCCTTGTGTAGAGATGTCTCAAGATATTTAGTATTATTAACTCCTGCGCCCCGTATAAGTCCCACTTAGTAGTGGATTTTTGTCTTGATAATGTGAGAGAAATAAGAAATGTATTAGACTAACCAAGGATCTGGAAATTTCTTAAAGCATCGAGACACTTCACAGCTCAAGGTTCTAAAAGTTCGAAAATGGAACCAATGTATTCTGGCCCTTATAATGAATGAGAAACATTTGTTACCGGTACAAGATTGTTACTTTCGATCGTTACTTTTATTTATCGTCCACCAGTAGGTACTCGTAAGAGAAATTGTAACGAAACCCCTCTCACCGTCGTACTACAACAACTGGCCAGTCACGACCAACCGTGGTTCACGTTTCATTTCTGAACATATTGAGTATTTTCTTGAATTACCGTTTAATTGTGAATCAAAGCTGTATTTCATTTTCTGAAAAACATATTAATGTAATACCTACAACAAAATATAATAATCAGCTAGTCCAACAGCTCGTTTGCGAGGCTCAGTTAAAAAAAAAAAAAACTAAGTCGCATTAAAACAGATATACGAACAGATCGAAAACATAGGCACAGACGCCGGTTAAGAAACTTCATAAAATAATATCACCCCTGTAATCCCTCGAAGGGATAGTCAAAGTATTGTACACTCCAGCGTTTGACCAGTCATGTTACACAACGAATAATAATACATTCGTATTAATTTAATACCAACCGGTCCAGATGAGGAACGGACTTTAGTGAAATTGTGTATTGATTCAATTCCCTTTCACATCAGGTCCGTTGCATAACGCTCCGTGACCCAGTGCCAGCTGTATTAGATGCAGTAATACCCGGCTTCACCGTCGATATTCATGATGAGTCTATTACAAAATTGAATTTAAATTGAATATGAATACCTAACACCACGACCTAAAAACCTAACACCGCGACTGTAATTCCCGAAGAGGCAGGCAAAATAGTGTAGTATGTACATTTCCACGTTTCACCACTTACGTTTACGTCCCACTATGGAATAGATGATTCTATAGTTTATACACTCCTCTGCCTACTTCTTCGGGGATTACAGGCGTGAATTTATGTTCTTTTATTTCATAACCAGAAAAAAGCAGCTAATAAATTCTAAAATAGAAGTTTTCCTCGATAATTTTCCTACAAAGCGAAAGCTATAACTAACCAGTGCTGAGAACAAAAGTCAAAATGTCACAGTAACAGGCAAGTCTAAATTATAAAAGATTTCTACACTTTGTAATTTAACTACCAAATAATATATTCATAAATAAAACTTATCCCTATAAATAAACAAGCCATAGACAATGAACACCTATAGACATCTGTTCATCTACAATAAAACAAACGCACTGATGGAATATATTTTACTAATGGCTGAACCATTTGCAAAATGTTCAGTAAAATATTACACACAAAAGAGAATACTAAAAATATGTTTTATCTGTGGGTAAGTAAAGCAAATTGATATCAGTATTTAGTATATGTATCTAAAATGGATTTCCGGCTAACTACTAACAGATTTCATATGTTACTGCCACTAGAAATCAATTATTCGCTCCAATGCAGTACAAATAATTTAACATTCACTTGTAGCTCTTTACTTGTAACACGGTTATATATATTTTCGAAATCATTCGAGGTGTGTAAGTCAGCGCCAATAATAAAAACGTGGGAGGCTAAAATACAAACTCAGGACGGTCTAGTCCAAAATAATATGCTAAAATAGTGAACAGTGGATTAGTGCTCAAGGTGCCAAAAGGAAGACATTGATGTATGAACCTTGTAATGATAAGACCGTTATCATTACGATTTGAATCCCACTCAACAGTTACGTCAATGTAAGATTACGTATTATTAATGATCTTTATTTATTTCTGGCTTATGAGGTATGCTTCTCTCACTTATTTGTTTACAGTGTAGCCAAGTACCTAAACTGAGGCCAAAGCGCCAAGGCCAAACGGAAAGAATGAACGAAACAGCACCTTCATTCCTTGAATGTTATACGTACACTTAAAGTACATAATACTATGCATAGAGCTGCTTTAGACACCATATTTCGGAATGAATCCTGTTCAGTATTACGCTGGAAGTCAAAGAACAACCCGGATCGATTTTTCGCAGGGTCGCGTCAGTACGGTACAACACTGACCGCTAGGAGTACTTCATTGTGTACAGATGGTCACAGATGCATATCAACTATTGATATCAACTACTCTGCTTGCAACTTTCACAGCTTGTACAGTATAAAAAATAAAAATAACTTAAATCTTCGGAATAACAACAATGCGATAATTCTTAACTGATATTTTCTATTGTATGTCATCCCTTATCTTTTTTATCTTTCTTTGATCCTGCATAATAGCTACAAAAAATGTATAAGTGTATACAATGTTAGTCACTTATTAAAAAAAGAAACCCTTTGTTATCGGTGCTCGGACAATGTGACTCAACTAGGAGGGTGAGAAAACAAAATTTAAACCTGCAAAATGATTCATTCGTTGTCTATAGCTGATATCGATATAATAGCCGACGAGCCATATATTCGTTAATGATTCTGGACACCGATGTGGCAAACGCCGGACATAACAGTGCAATATCTCGTTTAGACGGATTATGTATATCCATCAACTTATATACCTCGATAAGATAATTACGTTTCTTGATATATCGATTCGTATTTTTGCCAAAATGTTGACAGTCCCATTCCGTACAGGGTGATATGAGTTCTGTATTTATAATGCATATAAACATATGCATTCGAATTATATGTGTGACAAGTGTTAATTTGAAAAACGTTTAAATTTTACAGAGACCATATGAAAACTTCCCATTCTGACATAAATCTCCCACTCGACTGAAGACTTGAAACCGTACTTTTCAGTGAAAACTAGATAGTTCGTTTCTTTGGACTAAAACTAGGTCGAGATCGTACAAGTGCTAAATTTCACTGCAACTTACAAATTGTTCAACGAACATTAAAAAAATGGCCAGAATATATGTGTCCGTGGGTGTTTATGTACTGCAGCTGAAAATCTTATAAAACTCACAAAAGTTGTTAATTTCATGTATTTTATTATTGTTATGTAATACTTATTTATTAATTAATGAGCCATTAGATTACTAAATACGCGTAATCACTCGCAGTTTGTTGAACAGATTGGGCTCCAAGTTCGATTATCAAATTTCGTGGTCTAGGTACAGCTGGTGATACTATTGCATCAAAACGCAACGGTTAGTACGATTAAGTCATTGTACAAAATGAAAATACATGCAAAGAATAATTCCACGAAAAACAATTCAACCGGTCTTGAGTGTATTAACATACGTAAACAAGACATTTAATTGTTAACGCAGGTGGTACCAGCCTACCTGCTAGTTGCGTAATAAGACAAACCAGAAACGCGCCAAACTTGCCCTTATCACAAATATAAAGTAATTCGCTACGTAAATAAGTATTAATTACGTTATCTCAACAACACATTAAGTGCTGTGGACAACACAATTACGAATTACGTTTAATCATTACAAAATGGCTTTCTTTCAAATGCAATTCGATTTTGATTTAATTATATAAGTACCGGCTTAATTCAAGCCGGCCGTATTCAAGATTTCCTAACGTTCTATGTACCTATACTAAGGACGGAAACATTCCTGATGGAGTGACAATAGCGTGCAAGCTATTCAAAACCGACCGCTTAAGGCTTTGTGTTACTGAAACGCTAGAATTGTTTTTTTTTTCAAAACCACTACGAAAACAATGTATTTATAATAATTAAATCTTAAGACATCTATGACATGGTCGTCTAATTCCAAGGTGAGCGTCAAAGACCTGTGTAGTGGACTATGGTACATATAAATACGTATATGCACTTGTTTATCCCCAGACAAAGAACAAATATTTATTTTAGATGGGAATCGAATCCACGACTCCCTGTTCAACAGTTAGATTGACTAACCACTGAACTGAAGTGGACCATTTATAGATATTTATTTGTCAATTAGGGGATGGCACCGCCATCTTTCCTTTGATTGGACGCTTGGACGCTTTTGGAGACAATAAGATTTTTATATTCGAAGCTAATAAGATCGGTTGATCGATCGATCGAGCTAATAAGATTTCAATAGTCGAAGACATAATTTCTGAGGATTTCATAACATATCAATGAATTTTATCATCGTCTTCATAAGATCATTATTATATTAAATTATAACTCATTATATGTCTGTGTACCTTACATTTTCAACAATATATACATAGATAGTGTGTTATATTATAAAATACAACAGCCAAAGGAATATACGTACGTATTTTTCTCAAAAACAAGAGAACAAAATTAGTGAAAATGTTGAGTATAACTTAGAAATGTTTGTACCTAGTTTTGATATTGATAAAAATATTTAAGGAAATAAGGCAAATATTACAAACATATCTTAGCACAAGTATCTCATGTAGGTACCTAAAGAAAACCCGTCCATGAAAGTCACTGATGTTTACAAGATTGAAAAATAAACTCAACTTTCATAAAAAATTGAATTATGAATTATGAATTGCATACCTCCGAAGTCTCCGTGTAGGGTTCGCCGTGCTCGTCCTCGTACGTGATGTTGATGTTGGCGACGGTGTAGGTGTCCAGCGGCTTCTCGTCCGCCGGCCCGTACCTCACTGACTCCAGCTCGCTGCCCGGCGCTATCGCATCACTGTGACACCCCGCGATGCTCACGATCCACCCGAACGCCGTCAGTCTAGATACCAACTCCTCCACGCGCATTTTAATAAGAACATTCGACACTAACACTCGAGTAACACTCCACTCCACGCACTGGGTTTTAACATTCGGCTGAATGGTAACGATAATAATAATGATTCTATTACCAACACGCACGACTCGTTCCAAACGCTCGCATACGCGTTGTGACCGTTGCGAAAAATCGACAACACTTATCAACACGCGCTATCGGTTAAATAAAATACGAATCTGTTAAATATAACGCCTTATCATAGGCAAAGTCGGGCCTTACGATTATGCGATACGGGCTCTCGCCTTTCCGATTCAATATTTTGTCACTTGCTGTTCTTATTTCTAAATTCGATTTTTGAAATTCGAATTTTCTTGTACTTGCTCTGACGTGGTTGCGTGTAACGAAGTTTTCGTCATGAAATCTTGAACCAAACAACTGTCGGCATATTCCTTTGTTATTTGCTCATAACCTCGAAGTCAACCGCTGCCCCATAACCCGTCAGGAACTTGGCTGCAGCATGCGACTGTAACAATACAAATAGCCAGTTACAATTTATCTGCCTGCATAACAATTTTGGTGATAAACCTATACATATTACAACATTCATCTTGTTTTTTTTTTGTTTTGTCGTCGCATCAATAATTAAATACTATTCTTAGGTAATCGGCTCTTATGCTATCTCGTGGACTTTGTTATGAAAAACAGAGACATGGATAGAATAGATCTGGCTGCTATATTGCGTAAAAAATCAATAATCCTAACACAGTGGCGAAAAGACGGAAGACATTTTTTTTATCTTAAGACATTTCCACACATCATTTCTACACTTTTTCTTAACATATTATTGACAATTGATGAGGTTACGAATCATTAATAATAATTTAATGTAATTCGAAACCAGATGACTGACCTCGACCGCCATGTACAAAGATGGAAACAAACTGGGGCATGCATGATTTAAAACAATCATAGAATAGTACACCCGCTATTTACGAGATACGTAAATAAAAATTCCGGTCAATGACATCGAGTCGTTGACCGCGATCCTCTTTAAAAATCTCAATCTATTAAACGCAATTCCCGCTAAATCGATAACACAATCATAGAGAAATAAATTATCTGTGGCACAGAACGAAACGTAACAATACCGCACAGATAAATATTTATTCTGCCAATATTTATTACTTGTTTCTGTCGAATTTTCTATTTCGCTGTTCTGCTATATTTTGTTTAATTTTAAATCTAGAACGCAATCATATTCTATTATTTTAAATGCTATTCTACATCACGACATGTAATGAAGGAACGTAATCTGTTAATGCAAGTCACGAATGTATATATAGTACAGTAAATTCATTTGGAACAGATATAGGTACTAGTAAATATAACAAATATGACTGCCTCGTTGGTCGTGTTTGTTGCAAGTGCGACTGCCAATCGGGAGGCCCCGGTTTCGATTCCCGGGTCGAACACTACAAAATTTTCTAATTTAGATTTTCTAGTAGTGGTTCGGAGTCTGGATA
>DWDV01001657.1:0-12767 GCA_018245615.1 Mimoniades ocyalus | reverse complement strand
TGTTCTGCATTCCTCTGCCTACCTCTTGGGGGATTACAGGCGTGAAGTTACGTTAAAAAATTGCTTTAAACAATGTTCCTTAATATTGCATCATTATCACTAACACGTTTATTAATGCTTTTCTGGATGCTGCGTCTCAATTTTTTTCCTCGGCTGCTATGTATTTAATAACAATTAAGGACAATTCTTCTATAACAATTACTATAATCACTATCTTCTTTGACTTTCAATATGTTGTATTCCATACGTCTGTAAAGGGAAAGATAATACTGATTATGATTTAGAATTAATGTACCGAGAAAGGTTGATTTTTTTGAATTTTAAAAAACTTCCTCGAGTTGTACTTTTAACTAAAAATAACTTTGTTTATATTGATATTTGATGTTTTGCTACCACTGATAACCAATCTATCACTGGGCTTGTTCCACATTTGGGACCAGTTCTAAATTGTCGACGAGTAGGTACTAAGATTCCTAAGATTATTTTACAGCCAGTTGCCAGGTGACGCCCGGGCTATAATTTTTCTTAAGAACTAGCCGAGTCTCTGACATCAATCTCATTGGAATCTTATATCAAAGTCCTTACAGCCATATACAACGAAATTAAATTACCGCTATGCAAAGTGAAATACATTTTTTAATTACTACGTCGGAATGAAAAAAAAATTTGCACGAACACCTCACTACACAATAGCAATTCCATACCCTTAATGAAGGGATGTTAATACAAAGTTTACCTTCAAAATGGAACGGTATTTTGCAAATTTTTCCCGCTGACTACGCAGACACCTTAATTTAAAGGTTGTTGTTAATTGATTGGCCAGTTTTAGTTAAGTTTAACGACGCTCGCGAAAATAGAAACTGATTTATAGCGAAATTTCGACGCAGTTAAGATCTTCGAAGTCCCTCCCTGTTTCAATTATTAAGTTATTTGATTAGGAGACTTAGAGGGAACGACTAAACTTTTCTAACAATATTTTTGAGTGACATTTTATTATTTTCCATGCAATATTTTATACCTTTCATGTGATGTAAGTGAGCTAAAATGTACTTTATAGGATTCACAACAATGTGGGCGTGTAATGTAGGGTTAGTAATGTAGGGTTTTAAGTAGATGTACGAGTATTATAGTTTGTTGTTAGCGCATTTATTGAAACCTTTTAAAGAGTCGTAAAGTTGTTATAAGTAGAGTCATTTACGTTCAAAGTAACATGGCAACATGATATAAAAGTAATGAACGCCAACAAGTACAGGCGAAAGCAAATAAATCATATTAATAAATTCGTATTCATTTATCAATTACTTACAGCACACTAAACGTACAAATATTATGGAGAAGGTATGTACTGGATACGAATAAAATATTTAAGTTTGATTGGTATTCCATTTGTGCTTAATTTGTTCGACCAGACTTTTAATTTTATGTCATAAATACTCAACACAACTTCAAAAAAAAAACGACTTAAGCGCCAAAATAGACATGAGTACACACGATCTAGCAAGAGTGACGGTAAATTTCTCAATTTAACCAATTTGCATACGCTATGGCGTCATTTGCGCATTACAATATAACTACGCTGTTCCCCTCTTGACATATTTGCTAAGGGGGAGGTTTTGTTTTAGGGGTTATATTGATTGTCCTACTACCCGCATTGTATTTTATTCATAGCGATATCTCATTGTGAAGAATTACGTCTACGAACAATAAAAGATAATAAATATGATGCATATTCAAATAACACAAGCTCCCCCTTAAAGTCATCACCGTTGTCTGTGGATATTAGCATCAGTATAGTGTTACATATTATTTAGGGGCAAGCATTACGTTTTTCTATTTCTCATCGATTGCTCGTTAACAATTATTCAAGCAAATCATTAAATTTTGGAATGATTTCAAAATTGTCAAATACTCAGTCATATGTCAGTATAATATATTTTGCTTGAATATATCAAAAAATGAACAGTCAAAAAATTTTATGTTTTAAATTATTGTTAACTTGCAAACTGCCTGTGTAGACATTTACCTAGTGATCAAGGATGGTTAATTGGCGTGTATGGTATACGCCCAGTGGCGTATCTAATTAATGCATTAGAATCTTCTCTAGAGTCTGGTTTTGGTAGGAGAAGATCCTGGGGAGAAAAAAATAAATGAATATGGATAAATCTATCGGTACCGGTTTCTCCATTTTTATTTAAGGTCACCATTTTTATTCACATTTATACTTACAACTTTTTAATTCAAGAGTTAACGAGTTGAAAAATGTACATTTCCATATAGACAATAAATTTATAACTTCAATATAGGAATTGTAAATTTCTTAATTCGTTGATGGGAAGCACAAGAATAACTTTATTTCCATGTAGATATCTACTGACGGCACAGTAGAGGGGAGTGTCGTCTAATTTCTAATGCTCGGTTGGTATTATCTAATTATTTTCGAAAGTGCCCCAGTTAAAGTTAAAGGCTAATGATGTTTTCCTCAAATGTTTCATTCTAGGTAGCACTACATTTCACTACCTAGACGACCACAACATCGCAAAATGTGCCGCTATACCATTACAGTACATTTAAGTCTGTTTTTCATTGGCGCGTCTGATGTCCTATGTTGTAGCAAATTAAAAATCGACCGAAATAGGCCGTTTAGAAAGTTTGTCTATTAGGTGAATATGATGAATCTTGACTATACAGTCTTCAAAGGTGACATTTTGTTAAACACAAAGTCGTCTAAGTCACAAATACATGTAGCGAGTTCACAGCTCGTGTTGACTCAACATGCTGTGTACAGTCTAGTGTTTGGATTTGTTTGGTTCTGACTGTGTTGGGGCTAACATTTAAATGATACATAGCCCTAACATATGACAATGAAATGTCTTATGGTATTTGTCCTGGTGGAACAGTGAATATTTAATTACGGTGACGAATTCTCATTAGACATAATAATCTATTTTCATTGGTGATAAATATTCTATTGACGTTATTAAATTATTTTTCGTAAATGGTATTCATGAGTGTTATACATATATATCTACGTCCGTGATACTAAACATTGAATTAAATAAATATTGAACCACTGGGGTTGTAATCATTGTAATTATTTGAAACATACTTTAGAATCGGCTACGTCTATAATAATAATTTAAAACACTATAAATAGTTTATTATACTAAAGTCATTATAAGTTGTGTATGATAACTGTATGAGCAAAAATAAATAAGTGTATATGGCGCATGAGCCTTATAAAGTTGAGAAAAAACTAATTTTATCTCCGCAACTTTTAATAAGCTGTTTATAACTTAATATTATGCTGAAGCTCTGACTTTTCGAACAAACTTCTATTAAAATCTATTTTAAGTTTTTCTACTGCTTTTATTTCAGGTGTACATCTATTTTTATTTATCTAAAGCTGTTTGGTAAGCGAGTAGATATACCATTAACATGAAATGTGAATAAATTGTACTAATTAATGAGTACATATGTTTTAAAAGAATTATACGCAATTTATTATGATTAAGAATAGCAAAATCGCATCTTTATTTATAATCATTTATGACATTATTAAGTTTCATATATTGAGAGGCATTTTAAAATACTGGATGACGATGAAATAAGAAGATTCCGAAACCGGCGTGCATATATGTGTAAAGAGAGTTATGACTCTACGAAAAGCGTTTCATATCTGCAAGAATAGATATATTTGGCGCTTGTTGCTCTCTGCTCACCCTGTGAGAGACCTGGAGAGATAACATAATAATAATAAACATTATTGTCATTATAAATATTACAACACTATTATCTGGTAACATCACACTGGTAATTCCTGAAGAGGTTGGAGGAGGAGTTTCCTACACTCCCACGTTTACGGACGAGGTTTAATAATGACGAGTTTTACTTTACTGAGTTCTAAATTAGTTCTAGGAATATCCTTCAACTAATATAAATATTATTGTTTTATATGTTTTGAAAAACCACCGTATAATAGTGACTTATCAATAACCTTTCATCCACTATCAATAAATTCATTTCGCTACACATTTGAAAAAAGATATTTTGGAATATCTTAAAAACGCTTTCTATGGTTATAACATCATATTTCAACGCTTATGATAGCAACCATGTAAATATCTCACGCCCAAAGAGTAGCTTTTGTTTGTCATCTTAGAATAGTGTTTATATGGGATTTGTTCATCGTGATATATGAACATAGCGCATTAAGGAAATATCCATATAAATGTTACATGACCACAGAAACGAGGGAGGGCTTCGTTACATTAACAAAATTGCATCAAGAAATACGATGCCGTTTGATAAGCCGAAATACTCGTAACAATAAATAGCGAATGGCTGCATATTAACGAATACTAAAGTTCAACAAATGTCTTGTTCTTTGAAAGTTTGAACTAGTCTTGGGTACCAGACTGAGCCATCCTGAAATGAGACGCATATATTTCATTGGTCCAACCTTTAGCGTGATGTTTGTACGTCGTACATATTTTTGTAACAGTTAATTATGAGTCATTTGACGAAAGCTTAAACTTAATCAGATTGAATTTACAGAACTGCGAGGTACAATACGAGTAAGACATGCCTCAGCCTGAGATCTGAAGTTTTAATTTTCTGCTGTTGCCATTTCACGTTGAAGTTTCGAACGAAATGTGTACCTACATCGCTTTATTATTTTATATGTACTATTTTCAAGTAATAATTTGTTTTCCGTTGTTCTTTCCGTAAAGCAAAATACGTTTTGCGCTCACGGAGGAGGGTTTACCCGGCTATATCTGACAGAAACTATAAACATGACGAAAGCGGCTGCGATGTTAAAATATTTTCTGTCAGTGTTTAAATTTAATGTAGAATATATGTATATAAGAAATATTGATGTTACAAAAGCAACAGAGACACCTGCGAGGAACGGTATATAAAGTGATCACTTTTAATCGCCGATAGTTACTCGTATATAAGCTTAATATGTTTGGAGTTAAGGCTGTAGTCTGCCACAGATTTTGCACGTCTTAGACACAATTCAGGAGAACTACGGCGTGTAGCATTCCGTACGATGTGTCGAAGGATTATACTATGTTAAAAATATTATTAAGTTTTACAAAGTGACACTTTTCAAATTACCTAATGATGTCCAGTGTTTTGTATGCTGATGAGTTTCAAGTATTTTCGGACCAACTAATAAGCTGGTCTGAAATGTTAGTTTCAAAAGTAAACTTTTAAAACTAAGAGGTAGTTCGAAACATATTTCATCGAGATCCGTGGATCTGCGGTGCAAGCGCTACGGCGATCCGATTTCAGGGTAACAGAACTATTGTAATTACCGAATTTATTGAAGTAGATCTAAATTGTTCCACCTGAACGAAACGAACAATGTTGAGTAAACTTTGTCTGACAGAGCTTTAGCAACGTTTTCAGATGACTAGCAATTTGGTAGCATTTTTCTATTTTTATGCGATTTTGTGTACGCTCATATATTTGTTAATAGAGGTAAATAAAGAAATGTCAGAATAGTTGAAATTCATTTATAACCTAATCCAATTTAGACATAACTCTGGCTAATCCAATTTAGACCCAACCAGATGGTTGCTAAGGAATAAAGTGACTTCTGAAGCATTCAATAACCAAAAAGACATTGAACCTGCAATTGAATGCAATAAAAAACGTAACATTTAAATTATCCATAACTGCAGTCGTATCAATAAAACCGTCGCAATAGTCGTACAACTACATATCTGAGCAATATATTTTATACTTTTTGCCTGCATCTTCTTTTAATCATTAGCCTTCACAAGGAAAAAACAGAAACTTCCTCTGTATACCACGAAACTAGTAATCCCATGTACTATGTGTTTGAAACCCCGAAATATTTTTGTTGGACCTAGGTTGATAACCTAGCGGTTTAAATGTCAAACTTTTTTCATGGAAACTGGGATTCAATTTTTTGAAATAGCCAATTGATTGTAAGACTTTATTTGAATATTACTCCGTATAACAATGATGTAAAATAAAGCGAGTGAGATCTGCCAACCATCACTTGGTCAATATGGTAGAATATACCGAATCTTAAGTTGTCAATTCCCAAATAAGACTAACAATAAATTGTAACGATGACAAAAGATTTATTAAAAACTATGTCAAAAGTACTATTTTAAGCCGGCAACTAATTGGTGTAATTAATTCAATGAATTGTCTTGTAGTCTAATTGAAACTTTTTTTACGTTGTACATAAGACATTAAGTTTCCTTATTTTGCACTTAAAATGGAAAGGTAAGAGCATTTTCTATCCTTGTGTTATCACATTCTTAGCACTTCATAAATTGCTAGTTCCATTTTACTTAAAAAAAATTGTGCGACAACCTTTTTCAATCAACTAAAATTTTCAAATCTTAAGAGGGATGTCAACGAACGGTGCTATGAAATTTACGAGTATCTTCATTCGCAGGCATTAAAGATATTCAATAAAGTAACAAATTTGAGCTGAGTTTTCATAAGACCTAGCTGTGTCTGATTTAATAAAGATTTTCACTGGAATTAGGTCACAAGTCACTTACAAATGCTCCGCTTACCTTACAAAACTCTCAGCGCGATATGCCCCTCACTTTTGGAAGTAAATTGAAAAATATAAGAGTTCATTAAAAATGAAAACATAGCGGAATACTCACTGAACTTCGACATAACTCGTACACGTATATTTATTTGTACACAATAAAATCGTGTAGGCTGAAGGCGGTTCGGAATGTTGCTCTATTCCATGACGCCCTGGTACTTTAAGATAATCTTACATGTATTTTAGATAGATACTCGCATGTATTTGTACAATATTATTTGTAAATAGTTTTATTGATATTAAATATGAAATCTGTGTGACGATGGGTTGTTATAATAATGGAACAAAATACTATTATCTCGCAATGTTCTCGTTATGTCTCCTCTTGAATAAGGCATATTTATAATACGTTGTACGTATTTTTTTAATCATTAGAAACATGAGCAGTTGTAAAACAGAGAAACGTTCAGCGGCGTGACGGAAAAAGTCGTAACCATAAGGAGAATAAACGTTTCATCATAGCATTACGTCATATTATGTGTGCACCCTTTTAAAATGATATTCCATTTTGATATTCTATGATGTATGTGCATATAGCAGATTGTTTGGACGCAAGCTACATAATGGTGATGGTAATTATGGTGATGAAGGTGATGATAGTGATGGTGCTGATGGTGATGTTGATGTTCATGTTCATGTTGATGTTCATGTTGATGTTCATGTTGATGTTGATGTTGATGTTGATGTTGATGTTGATGTTGATGTTGATGTTGATGATGATGATTGTGATGGTACGAATAGTACTGTGACGTTTTGTACAAAACATATTATAATGTCTCCTTTGAAAAAGTATACATTTTACTGGCATATGTGTGTCTGGTATTGCGAGTAAAACTTCATAGCAACTCATAAACGATCTTAAGATTAGAGTATTGCTTGAGTTGTTGAAAGCTCAAGAAACTGTGAGAACTCTGGGGAGTCTTGTCGTTTACTAATATTTCCCATCTGGTTCGGAATTAAATGCAGGGAAAGTGAAGCTCTGTTGTTTCGAATGTTGTTCTGAATTGGAATGTTGCATCTTGATTAATTATATTGCCGATTTATTGAAATTATTGTTTATTGAAATTTTTTTAATGGAACATAGCGATATATACTCGTACATGTCTATGGTGTTGTATTAATCATGATTAGAATAAAATTTACGTGCGATTCTTAATTGTGGGTTTTAGTTTAAAAACTTTTACTTTTTAGTTACTAGTCGGTTCTCGTTGGCATTGAAATTGGACAATTAAAGCAGTATACAGCATAAAGTTCGTGCAGGACAATTGCACTGAATTGCAGTGTGGGTACGTTAGAGAGCTTTTCTGAATCATTGAAAACATCGCACTTTACTTGCTGGTTCATGTTTGTTTCGTGTTTTAACTTCATCAGATTCGAAGCTTTTTGCATTGTGTGAAAATTGTAGCTGAATTTTTAAACTTTCTACAAATTTGTAGCGACTCCATTTAAATCTAGCTTTCGTTAACTTTTCTACTTCTTTTATCTTCGAGAACGGATTTGAAGCTAAATGTGTAAATTGCTCTAAAACAATTATTACTAAGTATCAGTTGTGCCAATTGTTTTAGCACCTTACTTTAGCTAAGGGAAAAAAATAATTCATTTTAACATTTATCTATTTGATCAATAAATAGTTTCCTTTGAGTTCCATTATTACTAACATGCAAGTGTTGTATCCGAGAAATAGAAAATCCAGGAGAATGTATTACGCGCTGGCAAGAATCTCGGCAAAATTCTTGAACAGCTTAATTTTCCAACTTCTCAGAACTCGTAATGAATTTTAGAAAGAAGCGCACTCAATTCTGTTACAAACGCTACTCGACTAATTTTATTATGAGATACAAACACATGGGTTTGGGACCTCAAATACTAGAATAATGTTCTTTAAGTCTGTTTTAATATCTTCTAATAATTATCGTGCATGTCATTGTCAAATGTCATTATTTTTATGATTTTTATTGTGTGGTCAATACGCGATCAGGGCAACATTTCATACAGTTATAAGAGCTGGCAATTTCCATTTTGTTAAACAAGATGTTAAGATTGTTTTTGTCAGCATGCACATTTTCGAACATAAGACAGATGAAATACGACAACTCTTCAAACATTATCGTATAACTTGCTGGTAGATGTATCTTCGACGATAAATATTGTCAATAGATATACATTTCAATTTTAGTTTTTTAAATATTTTTTTAAATGTAATTTATCGTAATATCTCCGTTTATTGTTTATTATTAAAATGCCTACAACTTTCTGGCCATTCAAGATTTGAAATTACTAACTTGCATGTAACTTAATATATGACGAGCACTGCTAGTCGAAAAGTATAAAAATCTCTCGTTAGCTTTTTCTTCATTTTCTCACAATTCCAATGGATGTCAGGAAGAGGCGCCCTCACTTCCGCTGTGCTTCGAACCGGCCGCAACGCAATTAGTGTCGCTCTGTTCTAGACTATTACTAACTTTATTACAGTTTTAGCTTAGGACATGTACATATAGTCATAACTCAATGGTATCCTTGGAAAGTGGCTGACAGTGATTGGAAATGAAGAGATGAAGTTCGAGCTCAGTGCCGTGCTTTTAGAGAGGTCATGTCATGTCATGCAGTGGATGGGAACGGCCTAATAATGATGATGATAATATAATCGTTAGGAACACGTCTAAGTTAACGTAGTATGAAGTAGGACCGGTTGTCAAGTCCATAGACTATATTGAACATGTACTTTTGAGAATATTATCTTCCACGTCGTCATCAGATGAGCTTTGTGTCAAAACTGAGTTCTGTACAAATTATACTTAAACATCACTAGGTCTTTATGAAAAATCAAGTCTAAATAAGTGTGACATTATATAAAGCCTTAGTCTTTACAAAGCTTTTTAATATTGAAAGTCAAATCTAAATTTACTGAAATTAAATAATTTTATTGAAATTAAATATTATGGATAAAAAAATCCTGTGAAAGTACTACTTAGAATACTTTTATGTCATCACCATGTCTAAGTGTCAAAAAAGGATCTATTTAACTTATAACGAATTAAATCACAGGCAATATAATTATTATGATATATTAATAATATTTCCACTGTATCGTAACATTATAATAAACAGGCATGAAATTTCATTAAACTATAACAATTTCGTCATAACGTATTCAGGGTTCAATTTTCTTTCAATCGAAGTGTGAGAACAATGAGAGATCCGAAGTTGGTAAGGTTTCACGGCTCCACGAACTTAGGGCATTAAAATTTACTCACATTTGGGAATTAGGTTTCAAACTCGGGATCTTTTACGTTCATCACTAAATCAGGCGTTTGTATGGAGGCCTTGAGAATTTTATATGGCTTAAAGTTCTCAGCAAACATTTTGATATTTCAATTTGGAAGTTATTTGAATATTGTTATGCGAATATTGGATCTGGTATATTTGTTCTGTATTCTATTGTAATTCTCAAGGATTATTACATATGTACATAAACTTTCAAACTAGCTCGTTTCAATTACCAATAAAGATATACCTACATATGTTTATGTATGTGGCAGCTTAAAAGTTTGTATTTTTTTTTCTTCTAAAGTTACACTGTTGGGTTTGATTAGAATTTAACTTTGCATCTATGTACGTATTTTATTGAGGTAAATGTCACACTACAATATTTTAGGAGTCGTTCTCAATTCAAGAAAATATAGAAATTCTAAGCCCAAACTTTCACATTTGTTTTAATACGTCATCTAGATTACTCGGCTTTTCAATACATCTGCACAGAATTAAAAACCATAAATCAATAACAAAATCCCATGCTGAACAATTAATGGGAATATCATAAACCGCTTATTTGACGTTGAGAGTTTAATATATTTCATCGTCACTAAATACTGCAACTTTAAGTAATCTGACGGAATCACGAATGTTTATTAAAAGCAATTAAGTCGACTGCAAGCATCTGTACAACCGTGTCGGCTTTCCGAATAAAAGATGTAGGCGTTAATACGTAATAGGACTACTTGCAGCGGCAATGCAATAAACATGCTCACGTCGGAAAGTACGAGTGAATGCGGACCAAGAATTCCTAGACCCACTGCTTAGATTTAAGGCGAGAACCTATGCATTACAAATAAGAATGTTTTGGGTACAGGTGTGGAAGTGTCCGATTCAGAATATGTTATGAGACTTGGTAAAAATAAGGCCTGGAATACACATATAAGTAAATACATACCTACGTCTGTTAAAAGTACCCTGTTTTCGCTCGTATAACATTTAGTATATGCAGTGATTTTCAATATTAAGTACAATTTTATGTCCTTTTATCACTCCCTAAATAGTTACCCTAATCTCTACTATGCTAGTTAAATGAGGGTTGGCATTTAGAGGGCATTATTTTGTACAACTCTTACACTCGCGACGTTCTTCGAGCTGGATGCCTTTACTGTTACAGCGAGTGACTATATCTTAAAACGTATTGTATGTTGTGTGTTTTTGCCTAAAGAACATACTCGTATCCGCAGAGAATGCAACAACATACTAATTACGTAGTCACTTAAAGAGCGTTCCCAAAAGTTTTGAGGAAAATAGCCCGTAAATATTTACTTTTAGTTGTTGATTAGCTTAGATATAATAACAAATATAGAATTGGGATAATTGTAACGTGAACATACTTAAATGTTTATTTAAAGTGTAGGTATTATTTTTCCAAATACTCGTTTATTTTATTTTCAATTGACATTTTGGAATAGTGAGTAAATTATAAAGGCGTGTTACTTTATTGATTATTTACGGTGTTTTAATTTAATCCAGATCTTGAATGACTTTTTAATTAACTGAGAAGAATGCCGTTAGGTATTAAGTATGCTCTTGTATCTCTAAGTATTATGCAAGAATTCATAAACAAAATTATTAAATTAAGTATTATTAAGTAAAATAAGTATTACCTATAAAAGAATTAATAAATAAAAATTGAAACAAATAGGTATCTATGGGCCATAGTAATCATTTAATAATGGGAACCATCTAGATAATCAGCTTTCTAATAGAAGTATTTATATCGAAATGCAGAATGGATTGAGCTTGAAACAAAAGTATGCTATTAATGAGTTTCTAAGTGTCATATTGGATGCATGCTACCATTTTAAATAGGTATAAAACAGTGCAAAACAGGATTGATTTCCGATGAGAATACTGGCGGTAACGTCGCAGACGAAGTCGTGACACCCCAAGCAATAAAACGAACTTAGCGCAGTACGTTCAGTTAGTGAAAAATATATGTTTGCATACTGGAAAGGCCGTAGATACTTCAGACGAGAAAGTGCAATAAAATGACTTTATGTCCTTGATGGGTTTTATTGGTGGTCGTGCTCAAGAAAATAAAACTTGCAAAGGAATCAAGTAGAATCGTTTAATAATATCCAAAGTTGAATCGATTTTCACTGAGTTGTGCTGTTCGCGATATCGGCAATACTTTCAAAATAATTTAGATAGTGTTATTTTTAATCAATAAAAGTTCATACCGAAATACGTAGCTTGTATGCGAACATATTACATTTAGTTCGAATATTTTGTTACCGTACAGTAAGAATTGCAACCGACTTTTTTTGACGTGGAATGTTTTAGTGTGCGGTATTTCTTACACCATAATAGTATCATTCGGGTTACACACGAATTATAGCATAGTATTTTAAAAAAAGAACATCAAGAACATGTTTACGTATATTAGTATTAACTAATCTTAATTTTCATAAGAAATAGGTACTTCCACTCAAAATCGACATGGATGTGTTTTGAAATCGAATAAAGTTTTATTATAACAGTATTTTCGTTATAATTTTGTTACAATTTTAGTGCAATATAACACTCAGTAATTAAGCTACAAAGCAGTTTGTCCAACCGAGCGGATTAAGGCAGCTTTCAACGTGGTCGTTAGTGATTCACTTTGTCAATCATTAGGCGCTCGCCAGCTTTCCCGGTACTGTGTGCGAGAATTATTTCGTGAATGTTAATTTTCTCTTTTACATTAGGCACGTGTAAAAATAGAAGAACACGGTTATAAGTGTAAATTATTATTATTATTATTATTACTGCCTGCCTCGTTGGCTGTGTTTGTTGCAAGTGCGACTGCCGATTGGGAGGTCCCGGGTTCGATTCCCGGGTCGAACACTACAAAATTTTCTAA